>PVKS010022775.1:0-33242 GCA_004027875.1 Aplodontia rufa
AAAGTGAATAGTAGTTCATTGGCCTGCCTAATATTATATAGCTGTGAATGATATTAAAATCATGAATTAATGTCAGAAAATAATTGACTGTATATCAGCATTGTAACCAAATGAAAAAAGAAAGCCATATAATTGTTATAATGATGTAAAATACATATGCCTGTCGAAAATGGCATAGAATATGAAATCAAAAATAGAACCAAAGAGGTTTGTGGAGTAAATCTGAAAACAGCAAACAAAGAGAATTATCAAATATTTTTCATCTTACGAATTGGAACTATATTAATTGTTTTTAATACTGACATAATAAATAAAAACATAAGCCTTCATTATAATTTGTAAAGCTTTATTTCCCCCCATGAATTTATGACTTTGGATATGATGATTTTGACAAATAATACAATTTGAATACAGAATGTTTACACAAAACACTGAGAACCTGTGATATTACAGAAAATATATGCCAAAGATGAGATTTCTGTTTGTTGGGGAAAAAAATGCTTTAATAAGGATTAGGAAACAAGTTGTAGAATTCATCACACATAGTTACTTGGGAATTTATCTTTGACTATTCATCAAATACAGTAAGATTTTGAACAATGCAAATGCACTCCCAATAATATTACTTCACTATCAATTTTATGTAATTTCATGGTCACCATTTGCTTTGAGTGTCTGGTGAATTCAGAAAGGATTGATACATTGAAAAGACTGATTAAATCTAAAATAGGTAAGCCAGCATATAATGAGCACTGCTGCTTGTTGGTGAGTGGGAAATCAAAGGCTACAGCAAATGGACATAAACTCATGGAAGAACCACAGAAATTGTGTTTCTGGATTCTGTGAACACCAACTCCACCATGCTTTGAATATGGTTTTGCTTGTTTTTCTATCTACTTAGATGTAAAAGTGATAGTTCTCCAAAGCAGTTCTTATAATACCATTTATTTTCCTGAATTGTGTCTAGGCCTGGAGTAGTTCGTAGTTATTAACTATGTGACACAGACTGGCAAAATTCATCAGAGATATTCAAAATTAATATTGAATGATGGCATCATTTATCCAAACTCTTTAGCCAAAGCAGCTGAGAAGTAGGGAAGGAAAGAAGACAGATTATACAAAAAAAATTGTAGCTGAGCATTAATGTTATCTTAAAATATATAATAGGTTTTATGTCAAAGAAGACGTAGAGTGCAGTGGTGGCCTCCACTGTGTTAGTCATATGAGTTGCTTCCTCTCCATAGGGATAGATCTTTCTTTCTGCTGCTGTGACTTTAGGCTTGGCCAAGTCTGAAGTGCTATGCAAAGTAAGGTGAGGAGCAATATGAGAGCCACTTCTAAGCAAAACTTCTCAGAGACATTGAGGGGTTCAGACTTGTCTTTCATTTTTATAATTATTGTTACTGACATTACTATCATTATTTGGTGGTACTGGGCATTCAATCCAGGACCCAGCACATGCCAGGCAAGCGTTCTACTAATGTCCTCATACCCAGAAACTATTTCCTTTTTTATGAGACTAGCAGTGTCCCATATCAGAGCTTCTTGCTCACCAGTGTCCAAAGATAGAAAGGACAGGAGAATTGCAGCTGCCTTGCACAGAGTACATGAGAGCACTGCAGGTTCTGCATAGGAAAGTGAAACTGGAAACAATCTTAATACCCTTAAAAGCCTAAATAAATGAAGATGCAGCCATCCATTCAAACAATTTTAAGAAAAATGTGAAAACATATTTATGGGAATATTCTGAAACAAAATGAAAACTGAAATTGAATAAAACTATTATGTAATTATTATAATTAGATATGACTGGAAGAGAAATCTAAAAATAGAAGTATGACACATTTTACTTATTTTTTTTACAAATTCTTTTTTTAAAGTGTCTTAATGATTTAAGCATAGCGATAGGACATCTCACAACACTCAATTCTAGCTTTCAGGACACATTTATACACTATTTACAGTGATTGTTTACATCTTTGCAGGTTTAGCTAGTTAAGAATCAATGTTTAATGTCTTTCAAAATTATTTTATTGAAAAAAGGCACTTGGTCAGAAACTGTATTAAAATTTGGAGAAGTGTTAGAACCCCAGGAGTGAACAAAATATACTACCAAAACTATAAATCAAAGCCATACGTCTTTCCTGTTCCCCACCCAGATACATGAGAAGAATGAAACAATCCTGTGCATCAGAACAAGACGAAAAACATATACCCGGAGTCCTTCTCATACGAAGGTGGCAGCTGGAGAAAAATTCTTAATGCTGTTTCTTAAGCATCCTTCAAGTAGAGCCCACATTTGTCTCTCTACCTCCACTTGTCAGCCCCCTCAAACATTTCCAGAAGGTCTTTTCTTGGAATCATAACTTTTTTATTTATGTGAAAGGGACTTTAGTATATCCATTTGGAATAAAACCAGAGTTAATCAAAGAGTCTGTCTGAATGATTTGCATTTCTATACATCATGTATGCATTCTAATGCATTTAAATAAGAAAATAATCCCTGCACTATTTTCTTAGTTTGGCATAATGCATGACAAAGATTCATTGCATTTAAAAGAGTACATGTTAACCATGCAGCTATGGTTATGTGCTATGAGATTAATTCACTTAAAAATAATTATATATGTTTAGCATTTAAAGAACTAGGAAGTCAAACATCCCTACATCACACCTTATCCTTTTGGTGAGGTCATGCAAAATAAAGTCCTCATATCTCCAATTCAAAAAACAATGCTTCTATACAACTAGTTAGTTTACTCATGGATATAGGAGACTCTACTAAATATTCACACTTTCCCATTAACATTTTTTATTATGGGCTTGGAAATATGTTCATGCCCAGCTTCTATAAATGACATGTGACTCTATAGTAGGTATTTAAATGCCATCATGGCCTTGTCAGTAGTTTCTACATTTATTTTATCTTTGTTTGAACTTTTCTACTTTTATCTTGATTCCAGTGTTGTGTACATATTTCTTTTAAATGGCTCAAATTAAAATAAAGGAAAAAAATAAATCCCAATCTGATTTTTTTTTCTTAAAAATATAAATAGTAGCTAAGATATGATTCCTGGACTTGGTAACCAGGATTGGCTTTCGGCACTTACCCCAGAACAGATCCAAACCCTTCTAAGTATGAACTTTGAGCAAGTAGCCTTGAAGATAGTAGTTATCACCAGATTTATAGCAGGGAACAGGAAATGAAGTCTCATCAGTTTACAGCCCAGCAAATCAAACTCTCTTGGCCCTGCTACTGGTATGACCACTTTATTTTATTTGCTTTTCTTCCCAAATCTATTGCTGTTCTGAGGGCTCAAAGACTTAACCATTTTCTTTAGTAACTAGTAAAATTGTCTTCCAGAGAAAGTGATATTATTTCTTGGCAGTTTACTAGGCTGATTCTCATACTTAAGATTTAATTAGTCAAGAGCAGAGTTCTCTAGAATTAACAAAGGTAACATGAAAATGCAAGCTGTCAGTGTCTGCCTGGCAAGCTGCCTCTCTCCATTTTGTCCTCCCTTTGGCCCTGTGCTGACCTCCATTGGGCAGACCAATGGGCTGACTGTGGATCTACTAATTGCCTCCCACCAGATCCTTGTGTTTGTCTTGGGTCTGGAAGTTTGACTCTTGGTGACATTAACCTGGGTCTCCAATGTATACATTTAATTGCATTTTTATTGTGTCCTTGATGAGGGACCACTCTGGGAAACTCTGTTGAATTCTACTGTCATCTCCAGAAACTAAACAACTTTGGCCAGTAGACATTAAATTCTTTCCATGCTTTTCATGCTTGGTTGGACTCTCAGGCAGAACCAGCACATCGACATGATGGGAGAAGTGAGACGCAGCCGCAGGACACCTGCTCTTTCCCACTTGGCCCTCATCTCAGATAGAGGTCTTGATTCCCTAGCAAGAAAAGAACATTTGTCTTCCTCAGATCTCATGCCCACTGTCCAAAAAATAGGGTCATCTGCCTCTTACTACCCAAATTGCAAGAACTCTGAGCCCCCAGTCACATTACCCTAAATTTGTTCTGTTTCCTGGTGTTCTCAGCTCAGATGTTTTTAAGAATTAATTCCTAAGTAATGCCACTCAAATTACGGTCCAGAGCTCAGAGTGTGTGAAATCACTCATTATGGATGCACAACTAAAGAAATGGAAAAAAGTTTTAAAAATGTATGTAGAATATTTTTCAACGAATTCATGTGTGTTGGATCTAAATATAATTAGAAATTGTGAATTTTGTGGTTTTAAAAAGTGTTGTGTAGCACTTTATTTTTTTGCTTTTTAAAGTTTGATCCACTTACAATAGCAGGGGAATAAAGGAAAAAAAAGGCTGTACCAGAGACGGAAATGAAGGGTGCTCAGCTGATTTCTGGCTACTGCCCCAACATCTTCCTCACTCTTCTCTGCAGGGGTACTGAAAGTCCTTTGACTCCTTGAGACCTGATATCAAATGATGTGCTCCCAACAGTCCTGCCCACAGGCTCCCAGGCTCTTAGCGTCTTCATGTAGGAATCACACTCAGCTTTCCCAGGAGATATCTGAAGACCTTGCAGTCTCCCTTTTCTTGGAAGTCATCAGGGGACACTTCTCTGCTAATCCCCTATCACCGGGAAGGTAACCAGTCACCTTACCACTGGAGACTTCTTTTGGCCTTTGTATTTAAATTTGTACATATTAAAACATCCAAGTTTAACTGCTAGTAATTAGTGAATGGTAAGGAACACAACCAGTAATGCTGCCCCAGGTCCTTATCTTCATCAAATCAAACATTTCTATGCTCATATAGCTGGCATTTAATCATTTTAATATGTTTTTACCAAAATTTAATTTGTTTGCAATAGGTTAGTTTAAAAAACTGTAAAAAGAACACTGACATAAATGTAAATTTTTTCCCTCAAATACATAAAGAAGCAACTGGGATCAAGAGGTCCAAGGAATCTGTTTAAGATTCTGGCAAAGTCAAAATTTGAATCCATGATAATGAAGGTCAAATTCCATGCCCTTTCTAAAGCCCTGGATGACTTTTGACATATTCAATCTATATATGCCCACTACATATGTTTCTCTGGATGAAGAATGCTCTGCATTTGAAACTCACCATGCCTGGGATAGAATTCTTTAACCCTTTCCTAACCTCCACTGCCATAATCTGTTCCCTACAACTTATTCCCCATGTCACCAGATGTCATTATCATCATCTCATTTGCTCATGGCTCAACCTTTGGAGCTAAGTTTGCTTTCTCTGACCCACACAATCAATTCATAAGTAAATCTTGTAATTTTAGTGCCCAAATATCTTGATTATCTCCCATTTTTATGCAAGTTTCTTTAACTATTTAAATTAGTCAGGATTCTCCAGAGACACAGATTAAGAAGACACATGGAGAGAAATAGAAAGAAAGAGAGAGCAATACTTATTGCCCATACTAATATTGTGGAAGCTCACAGATCCAAAATCTTCAGTATGTGCTGACAGATTGGAGACCCAGGAAAGTATTGTGATTCGTGCCTATAGACTCTCTGCTGGGAGAATTCTTTCTTGCTATCAGTCTTCTTCTCATAAAATCTTCAACTAATTGAGTGAGATTAGTCTTACTATGGAAGATTATCTGCATTCTTTTGTTTACTCATTTAAATATTAATCTTATCTTTAAAAGTTACCTTTGCAGTTGGATATGGTGGCACACTCCTGTAATTCCAGCAGCTTAGGAGGCTGAGGCAAGAGGATAGCAAGTTCAAAGCCAGCTTTAGCAACTTAAGGAGGCCCTAAGCAACTTAGCAAGACCCTGTCTCAAAATAAAATAATAAGAAAAAGGGAGGGGGACTGGGGATGTTGTTCAGTGGTTAAGCACCCTCGGGTTCAATCCTCTGCCAAATAACAGAAAAAATTTACCTTTGCAGCAATGTCTACACTGATGTTTGACCAAATACCAGGCAAGGTAGGTAGCCCAGCCAACTGGACACATACATATATAATTATCACATCTTTCTAGCATTCCCAGGGGTATTGCTATATCTCTGGAGTTATTCCTTCTGCCAAACCTTCTCCTTTCAGCGCAGAGTTTTTTAAAGGGAAGTAAGATCCCAGATATTAAGACTCCATCAGCATTCTTACTTTAGAATTAACTCTGGGTTTCTTCTCAACAAGGCTATCTGGTTTGGACCAATGGGGACCCATCTCCCATCTCTTCCTTACTGTATCCTAACACCTTCTTATCCCAACTGCTCCTCTCACCACTGGGCCCCAAACTTTTTCTCCTGATTCTTCCCAAGGCTACCACTAAATGGTTTTTTAGGTCTGCACTCAATTGTTGCCACTTCAAAGAGGCTTTTTAGCCTCTTTAAGTACTGAATTATATGCTATTTGTTTGTTTTTCTGGGTCCCTATGCTAGATAAGAAATATCAGAAGGGCAGGTTTATGTTTATCTTTTAACAAACACAAACTAGACATTCAAGGTACACTTGTTGGATGAATGGAGCCTGCATGTACTCCCAAATTTGTCATTGTATTATTTGCCATGAGCCCTGGATCTTCCCTGGTAATGAGCATGGTAGGAAACAGTTAACTTCATCTATTCTCTGCTTGCAACTTTCTGGAGAAGTAGTTTTTCATGCATACCTGACAGAGTTATGGAAGCTGAGTCTGATGGCCAGGACTGAGTTAGGTTCCAAATGGATACTTGAAATGTAGAAACCTATCAGTCAAAATATGCTGGAGGCTCCTCTTGATTCCAGAAAATGAAAAGTTTATGAGCTTCATGTCTTTGAATCTTTAAAGACCTTAGGGTATTTCTTGAATTATGGTTTTAAAAGAGCAGAGTCATTTTAACTTACTGATTAAGTCAGAAATGTTGCAAACATAATCATGTTACCTATAGCCTCCATATTGATTAAAGCATGAATTCAAACCTCACTGCAGCAACTTAAGCTATAGTTTTTAAACTGCTGTCGCTTATGGAGAAAACTTTTCTTTGCCACAGGGTATAATGAACGTTCCAGAGTTTTGAAGGGGAAATGACACCATAAAAATAGAAGACATAAATTTTAAAAAAAAACTTATTATGACACAGAATGTAACAGCTACAAAATAAATAGTTGGAAAATTGTGGTACTTTAGTGGAAAAAAAGCAGGCAAATAATTTTTTTCCTTTCACCTCTGAAAGGACACCTACTTAATTTGCACACATGTTGAGCTTCTGAACAATTTTGACATGCTTCACTGTATTCTTAAAGGCTTGTAAAAAGTGTTATTAACGTCTTCCAGGTACAGAGTTATGTGAAAATGAAAGATATTTTCAGGTCTTAGACATATGATTTCTTTTTACAGGAGTAATTACAGATCTGAAATAAATCCCAAGCCTCAGACCCTCAGGAGACAACTAACTAAACTGTGACTAAAGGAAGGGTTTCAAAATGTTGGATACATAGTGATAGATCTGGGTGTATAAGGAAGAGTCTGCTTCAGAGATAGAGTCAGACCTGGATAGGTAAACCTGGATCACCCAGGGAAAAAGAATCAGAGAAGCAAGAGGAGCAGGAGTGAAGATAGCCACATGACTCCAGCTCCTTCCCACCCTTCCCTCTTCTCAGACAAAGGCCTTCATTTCTTAGCAGGGAAGAATAAAAGATGTGACTTCCCCAGACCTCATGCTCACTGGCCAAATTATGGGGTTGTCTCTTAATACCCAAATTACTACAACTCTAAGTCCTCATTAGACAAATTATCACAAAATCTGTTTCCTGGTGTTTCCACCTGAAAACTTTCTGAGAATCACTTCCTATGTAATGCTGTTCAAATCATGGTGCAGAGAACACAATCTCTGAATTTTTTATTACAGTACTACAACTAAACAAATGAAAAAGCAAGAGGAATTATATCCATATTAGAATTTTTTATATATCCCTTCCTGTTCACTATCACCTGTATTTGGTAAAAAATCAAGGTCAAGATAGCTATATTTTATTTGGAAAACCTTGCAATACAAGACAAGAAAAAGACAATTCTTCATTTTCCATTCTTACATCAGCATTGCAGAATTGTTAGTGGCTCCAGATGCCTTTAAATTTTATTTTTTCATTAAATTTTTTTACTTGTATATCAATGAAGAATATTTGAGCTGGATGTTACTACTTAATCCACTGATTGTATTGAAATAGTAGTTGAATAAGCTTCAAATAATGAAATAACTTCACTTGAACCAAGAATAATGAAGTTGGTTTTGAGCTATTTATGTAGGAGCCTGGTTCTCAAAGTATGCTCCTTGGACCAGCAGCACTGGTACCATTTGAAAACTTGTAAAGCTCAAATTATTAAACTTTAACCTAGATCTACTAAATTGAAAACTGGAATTTTTAACAAGTTCTCAGGTGTTAAGACCTACTGAAGTTTGAGATACTAAAGATTGGGACAGTGCTGTGGATATAGTTTAGTAGTAGAGTGTTCAGCTAGCCTGTGTGAGGCCCTAGGTTCAATCCCAAAACCACAAAGAAAAGAATTTGAGATATTATCCAGCACAGGAATCAAACCCATTTTTCTTTACACACACAGCTCTTGTCACACAATATATTCTCAGCCACCATTTATTAAATAAATAAGTGAATTCCACATTCATAACAGATCTGATGTGCTGGTTTTTGTTTTATGATTCCTGAACAGTCAATAAATCAATAAAGTAAACATCAATTGAATTTTTAACATGTGCATGCCACCAAGGAAGGATAAAAATTGAAAAAGAAGTGGTCTCTGACTACAAGGAAGGAAATGTGCAGATATAAATTGTACACTGATAAGTGGGATGAAGATGTTGTAATAGCATGATGAAAACAGCTGCCCAGGGAGCAGGCAGGAGGATATGCTAATTTCATTCTGCACATCGTCTTGGAAAATGTGGGTATAACAAGGACATGATGTATTTCTAATGACCGAGGTAGAATGTGGCAGGAGGCCCAGCATTTCAGAGACCAGAACAGGACACATGCAAGAGAGAAGACAGCAGGAAACCCCTCAGGATATGGAGTCCTGCCTCTTATGGTCAAAGTTCATGGTTGGTGACAGGAAGAACTCTTTTAAATTAAAATCTTGAAGGTTCAATTTATACCAAATAATGGGATATTGGAGTTTGGCCTTTATTTATAGCTTAGGGGAAGTTTACCCAGTTATTGCATATAGGAGAAAGAGCTGAAAGCTGTAATCCGAAAGTTAATTCAAGTGAAAATAGGAAGGAGAGGCAAAGGCTGAAGGCTGGGAAACTAATTTATACATTATTAGCAAATATAAGGCAAGAAATGATAAGATGCCAAGACAGAAAATAATGGTATAGGAAGACGTACGGTTATAGGATAGATGTTAGAGAAGACAAAGCCAAGAACGAAACTGGTGGTCCATTCCCAAGGGACTGGGGTTTGCTGAGGCATGCAACTGCTTTAAAACTTTACTCTGGCCATCGCTGAGGAGAATAAGGCAGTTTGGAAGGTGAGTAGCAACACAATGTTAGCTTGTGATGACTTTGCAGTGTCCTATAGAGGCCTTAATATGGGGTTCACTTAAGAACTGGGTACAGGAGACTGAATCTCAAAATACAGTTGGAGATTTGGGAGTTTTGTGCATAGAGGCATTAGCACTAGCAATGGGAGCAATCACATCATCCAACCTGTGGAAACAAACCCAGAAGAGAAGAAAAGTGAGTAGAGGAAGTACATTTTATAAAATACGGTTTTTGGAGGTAGATTTCATAAAATATCTTTTTAGAAGTCCCCAGAAAGAAGAGAACTGAGGAAATGGTGTTAGAGAAAGAACTGAAAGAGAGAAAAAGAAGGGAAGTAATGAGAAACTGGCAACAAAAGCTAGCAACTATGAAGATTTACTGTAAGACAGGATTGTACTCAGTGATTTATATGCATGATTTCTTGGAATCCTCTCTGGATCATTTTGAAGTAGGAATTAGTAACCTTTCTGCGAGAAGAAGAAAACTGAGTTTTACAAAGCCACTTACCCTTCCCAAGTTCACATGGCTAGAAGGTAGTAAAGTCCAATTTCTAAACCCATAATTACCATACAATACTTTAGCCACTATCCAGTAAAGATGTTTCTGGAGAAATGACTTTCATGCCAGAGACACAGGGCAAAAAGTTATGAAGCAGTTCAATAAATGCAAAACTGCAGCGTTCTTGGTGATCTTTAGGTACACAGTTTCATTGGTGAGGATAAGAAACCAGACACGCACACAGTTTGTTAAATAGTTTTAGTTAAGCATTGAGTATAAGAAAGGCAGTTAAAGGCAGGCATGATGGTATGCACCTGTAATCCCAGCAACTTGGGAGGCTGAGGCAGTAAGATCGCAAGTTGGAAGCCAGCTTCAGCAACTTACCAAGGCCCTAAGCAACATAGCAATACCCTGTCTCAAAATAAAAAAAAAATACATAAAAGAGCTGGGGATGTAGCTCACTGGTAAAACACCTCTGGGTTCAATCCTCAGTATCAAAAAAATAAATAAATAACAAATAATGAAAGAAAGAAAGGCAGAAAGGCTATTAAGTAGCTGGAAGACTTCTTTGCTGGAGACGCACTATGTGTGTTACAGGCCAAGAGAGAGAACCCATGAGGAGTGTATTATTGAAACAACCTCTGATAGTGGGTATGATTTAGAAGGACATCGAAAGGGCTTCCCTTTTAATGGAAGATAAACATCGCAAATTCTGTGATAAGAGAAAGAGAAAGAGAATGGATATCTTATTTATGGCAAGCTCCCTTTACCACAAAAGTGCACCATTGGTGACTCATGTGAACAAACATGTCCAGATGTGCACAAGACTTTGAAATAGAGTGCATTGGATGAAAGAAGGTATCTACTAGGAGATATCTACAAAAGCAGTAGGTATCTACAAAGATGAGCCCAATGTATACAAGAGACATAGTCAAGAACACCCAAGACCAATTTGTCCAGTGAGCAGACTCAAGCAAGAGACAAGCCACAGGGCTTAGGGATGTGTTAGAAAGTGAGCATTCAAATAGTAGCTTCCAGGGACCTGCTTTGATCTATTTCAAGTTGCTGGTGCCCAATTCATTAGCAGTGCATTGAAATTGCTACACTGTTTTGAAAAATGAATAAGACTGAAGAAGGCTAAGCCACAAGGTCCAACTCTTATCTAAAAAATCGAAGATGGAGAGGCTAGAATTCAAGTTTCAGGTTAAGAAATATATACATGAGTCCAGCAATGTGGAGTTCTGTTCATCTCTTCCTAAGTAGCTGTTCTGATACTGAGTTACCAATTCTCAGGAACTTTAGTGAAATATGACAATCCCTCTGTGACATTTGCTGTAACCATCTAGTAGTGTTTCTAATATAACCTTTGAGAAAATTCAATCTAATACCAGACTTGAAGGTTCTCATTTTGTCAGATTGCTCCATGTTTCTGGTTTATGGATGGGAAAAATAGGTTAGGGGACTGCATGCGTAAAGGTCCAGGTGGCAGTGTCCTTTGAAGCAATACCCTCCAGACAACTTCATACCATTTCCCCCACAGTTTTGTAATGCTCATTCTCAATACTATTCCCATTTCTTTATCCTTTTCTCCAATTTCTTTCTTCACCTGGATCTCCTTGTGACATGAGAAAAATGGCATGTCATTTTGCCTAGAGTTTCACTTAAAAACTCCCTTCTTCACTCTTTAGACTGTTTTCTTCACTTATTTAGAATTTCCTGTCACATAACTTTTTTTAAATCTTCTCAATTAATATCATGTGTTTATGAAGAAAATAAACCTATTGCATAAAAAACATTTTAGCCTTATATTGCAGTTATTATAAAATGCGTGTTAATGCATTTGCTTGGAATGAATGAAAATTTGACCAAGGCACTTAATTTCCCTGAAGCCTAATCTTCTACTCAGTCAAGAAAGGGAATAATATCTACTCATGCAAATGTTGTGACTACAACAGGTAACATACAAAATGCTGTCTCCTTTTTCCCCTAAGCATTTTAACATTTTTATTGATGTTAATGATGGGTTTTGTTGTCACATTCATAGATGCACACAATATAGTAGAATAATTTGTTCCATACCCCTAGTACTCCCTATTCATACCTCCTCCCAATCCCTGGTCCCTTGCCTCTCTTTCTGGTTCATACATTTTTCCTAATATGCCCAATACAGTAACTTAATTCTTATACCTATGAAGAACCTTTTTATATGCATAACAATAGTATATACAATCACATATTTACAAGTACTTGAAATGTACCTTGTTTTAACTCCATTTCAACATTTCCCCTTCTCTCTTCCTATCACCCCTTGTTCTTTTTAGATAAATTTGACAATAGGATTACACTTGTAATTTTTGTAAAGCATGTAGTACATCTTACTCTAATTCAGCCCCCAATCCCTCCCACATACACACTTCCTCCTTTCTCTTCCCTCTACTGGTCATTCTCTTGTTTAATATTGCCACTATTCAAAATGCTGTCTTGTGGCAGGAAGGGAGACCTCCCATAGGCATAAAATAAAGACCTCGGAGAAGGGAAAGCAGGAAGAAGCCCAGGCCATCCTGCAAGGAGACATTTGGTCATGAGAATACCCTGTTGCTGCCCCTGACATCTTCAACTTCAATGGCTCTTCCTTAATTATCCCGTCCCCTACACTTACCCCTAGCAATTGCCAACCATAAAATCTTCTCCAAAAGCACTTCCTTTATGCCAACAAATCCTCACTCCCACCCTTATGTTAATAAAGATTTCAAAGCTATTCTCCCAAATTTGTTGATGAAAATAAAATATCTGGGGGTGGTGGTGCACTCTTATAAACTCAGTGGTTTGAAAGCCTGAGGGAGGAGTCTCACAAGTTCAAAATCAGCCTCAGCAACTTGGTGAGGCCCTAAACAACTTAGCAAAACCCTGTTTCAAAATGAACTATAAAAAAGACCTGAGAATATGGTTTAATGATTAAGCACCCTGGGGTTCAATCCCTGGTACCAATAAATAATTAAAGAAAGAAAGAAAGAAAGAAAAGAGAAAACAAAACAAAACAGAATTGATTGGCTCCTTTAAGAATCCTATTCACTACTACTCAGCCATTAGAGAAGATGATATTATGGCTTTTGAAACCAAATGGATGGAGATGGAAGGAATTATGCTAAGTGAAGTATCCCAATCTCAGAGACTCAAGGGTTGAATGGTTTCTCTCATCTGTGAAAGCTAGAATACATGGGGAAGCAGTAGGTTAAATGACTAACCTAACAATAATTTCAAATTGTATGGTTCTCAGCATAATAGGGGGATGGTTCCCTAAGATACTTGGAGGCGTAGGGAGGGGGAGGGTGTGGGGGATAGGATATTTGAAGAACTGCTAGAATACAAGAGAATGGGAATATAGGGGAACCATCTCAAAAGCAGATGTTATTCCTCCACGAGATAGCCATTTAATGCAAGAGTTCTTCTGGGGGAAACTGCAACAGGTGAAACCCAAGGTGGTCATCCATGTTTAGGCATTATCCCTAGATAACTATGTATATATATATATATATATACATATATATTTATAAACATACATTGGTCATTGATGGTTTGATAATGTTTCCCTCTCATTTGTATCTCTATATACTCTTAATAAAAAAATAAATAAAAGAATCCTATCCCCAACCAATCACCTATAGGGACAGATCAAGTCCATAAAAATCCCTAGACAACAGACAAGTGTTGGCAACACTCTCTTGCGACCCCTCCAAATCAGGAGTCCTGCTTTTACTTTGCTCTCACCCTTGAGTCCATGGATTTTCATTGTTTGAATTCACAAGACAAAGAAACCACCTATCCATGCCTCTGTGTTACAGTCTGACATGTAGAGACACAGAGTGACTGGTGGATATCATCTCTCTCCATTTCTATTATTACCATGGGCTCCCAATACAGGACAAAATAGTTTTGTACTCTCATTTTTAATCATATGTAGCTACCCAGGGGTTATTAAGAACCTAAAGAACACTGGCAATAGTTACATCCAAATTCTAGGCATCTGTTGTGCAGCCACTAAAGCACAAACACTCATTTCTGCTCATGAACATGTTGCACTCTGAATTGTTTCTGTATCTGCAGGTGCCTTTTGCAGTGCCTAAAATAGTCATGCTCATCCCATGTTTATAGGAAGGAAGGAAGGAAGGAAGGAAGGAAGGAAGGAAGGAAGGAAGGAAGGAAATTACATGATCAATATTCTGTGGAGTTTCTTCATTGAATAATCTACTAACAAATAACAAATCCCACTTCAATATCAACTGTCCCACTACACACACTCTAAACTGTCTTCCTACTCACTTAAAGCATTTGTGGTTGTAGAAATCTAAATTTTAGTCTGAGGTTTCAGATTTCTGAATAAGTGACAACACTTCAAAGAAAACCTGGTAGTTGGTATCAAGCAGACACATTTCCAGAGCATCAGTTTCTTTATAGATAAACTGTATCTCTCAACCGCATTAGAAAGGAAAAATGAAAAGAAAAAGGTTACAAAAGCAAGTTTGGAACTTAAAATTACTTTCATATGTGCTTCTAAACTGTCTCTTGGATTCTTCATCATGGTACTTCAGACATGGTATATTTGAATCTAAACTCATGGCACTGCCGATGAATATTGTTGCAGCCTTTCACAAGACTGATAACGGACTCCTCCCCTCTCTCCAGGGTCTGAATTTAGCCCGTAACAAAAGTATGCTGGTTTGAAATGTTTGAATCCCAACCCCATATATACCATTTTTGCTTCTTTCCTTTTATTTTTCTTCTCTTCTCTTTTTTCAATGTCTATAGCTTCATTGGTAACCTATAGATCTTGTCTCCTGCCTATGTGGATATACTTAATATGCATTTTTTATTTGATTATGTCTTTACTTTCCTTAGGAAAAAAATATTGGGGACATTTGCCTATGATAGTATAGAGTGAATATTGCCTCAAAGAAAGAAATAAGAGTTGGGAAAGCAATATAGAATCCAGTAAGGCAATGGGAATTTAGTGTGTACGCCAACAACAATCTACTCATCTTCTTGACTATGACAAAATTTTGCTTCATTTACCTCCTCCAGTAGTCATGTGTGAAGTGAGTAGATCTCCACATCCAGGGGAAAGAATACTGATAAATCTAGACCAATATTGATAATCCCATGCCTCTTCCCTTTGCTTATTACTGGATTAGGGAAAATGCATTTGAAAGAAGTTGGTCAGAGATATGAGAAGTCTGCAGGAAGGGTGTTCTTGTCAATTTCAATATAAGATGTCTTCTGGCAGTGAACCCTCCCATGTTCATGAGGTGCTGAAATCATCCTGCATCCATGGGGAGATCTCCAGTGACAAAAGTCAATGTTCCAAGATAAAAGTCAGCAGATGGGAAGAAATCATCCTTTTTGAACTCCTAAATTAATAAGCATCAGAGCCACCTTCACTCTGCACTCACTGTGCAAGGCAATAATTTTCCTTACTTTCTTTAGCATGAGTCGAACAGAAATTTCCCAGCACAAACATTGTAAATGTTGTATAAAGTTAATATACAAAAATACATATGATAATATCCTGAAATATTGCTTAATATGAATAGCAAACCTGGCTAAGGCAAACATGGAAATATAATTGTGATTTAATGACTATAAAACCAAAACAAATTATCTGTACAGAAAAGGAACAGCTTCCTTTTGCTACAACAAAGAAAACAAACAAAAAAGGAGATTCTTCCATAGACTCTTCTGAAAGAGACAGAAAATTTTCTATAACTGGACTTCTTAATGTGCCCAAATTTGAGTCAGGGATTATTCAGGAAAACATCTTCCACAGGGGATTAGATTGATGTTATGAATGTTGTCTTGGCTCTCCGGTGATTTTGTAAGGCTCCAAGGATAATATTTAGATATTTGGTTTCCAGCATATGGAACAATGTGTACATCTCACACAGGCTGATATGAATAAGATTTTTTTGGTGTTGGATGCCAAACGGAAGATATGAGTTTGAATAAACATTCTGGCCAAAACACATTTTAACATCCAATTAGTACATACTGTCTTTAGTTAGAGCCTATCCCGTAGCAGGTGTTCAACACACAAGTTAAATTTTTACATTGGTATTGAGAAATCCATTAATCTGTTATTTGAGTAATTAATTAATCTTTCTTCATATGTCTCCACAACTGTCACTTTCTTTGTTCTAAATCTATAAACAGGCATAGTCCACATGTAAAAGCTTCCAGATGACATTTCTAGAGCTTATCTTCATGGAAGTACTTCTAAATCTTCATTGATTGATCTTTGTCCTGTCACATTGTTCACCTCCCAAAGCAAGATGTGCCACTCAGGGCCCTCTCTGTGACTCCTGACCCCTGCCCAGTATGTGACTCTGATGGAAAATAAATACTTCTGAGAGAATTAATAATATAACATCAGAGAACACTTAGCAAAAATTTTAAATAAATGATGCACAGTGAGCCATGTCCCCCTTAATTTCATATGTTGAAGAACTAACCCCCAATTAGGTAGGAAAATGGAGTCTTTGGGAAATAATTAGGTTTAGATAGTGTCAGGAAGGTGGGGACTTCAACATGGTACTTACGATCTTCTGTTAAAAGATACCAGGGAGCTTACTTCCTCTTTCTTGCACTACCCATATGCACTAAGAGGTTCCAGTGAGAAGGTAGTCCTGTGCAAGTCAAGGAGAAAGGCCTCAGCAGAATTTGAATGCTGGTCCCTTGATCTTGGGATCCCAGTCTCTGGAATCAGAATGTTCTAGAATATTTAAGTCGTGTAATCTATAGTTCTCAGCATTCTTTGCTGTGATAAAAATACCTAACACAAACAATTTGAAAGAGGAAAATTTTATTTTGGCTTGATGTTAAAGGCTTCA
The DNA here is from genome assembly GCA_004027875.1 of Aplodontia rufa. Lineage (NCBI taxonomy): Eukaryota > Metazoa > Chordata > Mammalia > Rodentia > Aplodontiidae > Aplodontia > Aplodontia rufa. Next base: position 16,875 of record PVKS010022775.1, read on the forward strand.
GTCCATGTTCAGCTGTCTTCAGTGCAGAACTAACATGGAAAAGGGTGTGATGGAAAAAACTTCTTAGGTTGTGGCAGCTGGCAAGCAGAGAGAGAGAGAGAGAGACAGAGAGAGAGAGAGAGAGGAAGGGGCTGGGGAGAAGTTAAATCCTTCCAGGGCATGCCCCAGTGACTTACTTCCTCCAGTTGTGTCCCAGCACTCAGTAGGTCATTTGGACTAATTAATCATCCTGTGAATTAGTCCACTGGTGAGGTCAGAGCCCCCATGATCTACTTTCCCAAAACCCTACCTCTGAACAGATGAGACTTTGGGAGACATTCCACACCCAAACCATAACTCAATCTGTATATGGTATACTATTATGGCTACCTAAGCTAAGACAAAGGATTTGAAAACAGTAAGAGTGCAGATGAGGACAAAAACAGATAAAAGACTTTTTGAAAAAGGCTGAATTCAAAATTTAACAATCAGTTAGGCTTGTGTGAGTAGCAAATTTAGCAATTTCCCTCTTTTCCTGGCACTAAGCATGGCTTGGCTCAAAGTTCTACAGAGAGTTTAGTTAGGCTTTAGTAGATTTATTCTCCTTACATAAAAGAAAGAAAATACTCTCAATTTGTCCCAATGTCAGTAATGAAGATGTTGGTTTCATTTATAATTTGAAGCTCTAACTGGAGACAAAGTTTCATTATAATTTCCGCTTTCAGCACTGTGCTAGTCAGCTGTGCCTGTAACAAAACACCTGAGATAAACACCTTTAAAGAGGAATTTTATTTTGGCTCATAGTTTCAGAGATTGAAATTCTTGGTCACTTAACCCCATTGCTGTGGGTGTGGTGAGGCAGAAAACCACCCGGGGGAGCAAGTGGCAAAGCAGAGCTGAGAAACAGAGGCAGCTGAGAAACAGAGAGAAGTGACCAGAGGCAAAATACACCTTTCAAGGACACACCCCCAGGAACCTACTTCCTCTGGCTGGACTCAACTTACTAAATTTCCTGTCACCTCCCAACAGACCACAGCTCAACAACCAACCCTTTATTTTTAATTTTTTTTTATATTTTATTTTTTAACAACCAGCCGGTCCTTTGGGGGACATTTCAGATCCAGACTGTGACAACCACCCAAGTTCACATGCATGTCAGTGATAATAGTAATAGCACCAACACTTCGCAGTCCTTCATCTCATCTCTACTCTCTAAGGCAGATCTTTGTATCCCAGAAGAAGAAACACGAATCTAATACCCACAGATATGGAGATGCATCCAGACTTTCCATCCAAATGAAGTTGACTCCGTCATAGATGCCCATCTACTATCACACCATCCTTGAAGACATCTCCATCCAGTTCTCAATTAGTTTCAAACTTATATCTTTTAAAATGCATCATTTCCATTTTTCCATATTTCATTAGCATAATTACTTCAGGATTAACCAATTTTACCTCCTTCTTCAACGTGTGTGTCTCTCCTGTCTGATGCAAAGTTCAGTCTTGTGCCAACGTCCCCTTGCATAACCCAGCTGGTTAGTGAGCACTTTGCTATCTGTGTCCACAGCCACATCCAGCCTGCAGCATTTGCTGAAAAGGAGTTAAAACTTTAAATAGAAAATCTTTGTTTCTCCTAAGAGAAAATTGTCAGTTGCTTAAGAACTTCAGTAACTTGGTCAAAAAGTTCCTGGTTTCTTTCTTATTAAAAAAGAAAAAGAGGGCTGGAGCGGCGCCTCAGCGGTTTTGGTGCTTGCCTGGCAAGCACAAGGACCCGGGTTCAAACCCCAGCACCATGTACACAACTGAGTGTTGGAGCAACTAAGGCCACGTGAAAAACTAAATAAAGTTGTTTCTCTCTGTCTCTCTCTCTTTAAAAAAAGAAAATTAAAAAAAAATAAAACAAAACACCAAACTCTTGATGAAATCAGCAATTAATGCTCCAGGCATTGCAGCTGATCAGGTGTTGGTGGCCATATGATATCTGCAGGTGGAAGCTGATAAAGGGATGATGGCTGCAATTAGGTGAAGTCCCTCAGAATATTTTTAACAAACACATCTCAGAGATCGCTATAAATTTTCTGGTTAATACTTGTAGCTATTCCAGTGAAATAACCTGTGTTCACTGGGGAATAATTGAATGCTTGTTAGATGAATTTAACACTCACCTTAATTGGGCAATACAGTAGTTCATTAATTCCAAAGTAGTACTAATTCTCCAATATGGATAATTAAGATATACAAATGTTGCTGTCTTTATCATTGCTGTGTAACATTTGTGAATTCAGGCTCTTAGAAACTCTATAAAAATATGGGATTAAGGTAATGCTAATGATACTTTATGTGGTAATAACCATGAAAGAAATATGTAAAGTGCTTTATAAAATTAAACTTTTTGACATACTTTTTCTCAATTAAATGTCATACCATCCCTTTGTGAAATGTATAAGGCAATGATACTGCCACTGCTTTATAATAAGAAAACAATTAGAATATCAGGTTTTGAAAAAATTCAGGTGAATGACCCTAAGTTAATTTTTAAACTTATTTCTTTGGTATTAGATTATGCTTTCTCCAGTGGAGAAATATATTTCTTTATAATGTGGTGAAATATCAAAATTCTTTCTTTGCAACTTGGTGATGAATTCCAAGACAACTTACAGAAAAAGCGACTCTATAAACTTCTTTTAGGAACTTCTATCAAAATCCTGAGATGCAGAAGAGAAGGTACAACAGCCGGGCAGGGGAGAAGTACAACCTGCTATGTGGTCCTACCAGGTTCGTAGAGCCAGATGGCTCCCTGATTATCTCTGAAACTTAGGTTTCTTGCATTAAATTTGGGATAGCTACAATGACACATATACTTGTTAAAATTGTACCACATAGTCTATTTAAAGTACCTGGCAGAGAATTGATGCATGGCTAGTCCCAGTCAGAAGCCAACATCATAAGCAAGCAGAAGAGGAGTCTGACCCAATGCAGGCAGTGGAAGAAACCTTTTCTAAACATAAAGAATTAATTTCCATTTGCCCCTGTAACATGTTATCATGAACCAATGATGTCAAACAACACACATTTATTCCTGTAAAATTCTGGAGCTCGGAGGTGCAAGAACAATGGTGCTAGGAGTCTGCATTCCTTGGACAGGTTTCACGGGAGAATCCATATCCTGTCTTTTCCTGCTTCTCATGGCTACCTGAATTCCTTTGTTCATGATACCTATCTTCAGAGAAAACAGCACAGCATCTTCAAATCCCTCTGTCTCTCTGCTGTCCTCTTTGACTTAAGGACCCCTCACCTACCCATATATCCTAAGATACTCTCCCTACCTCAGGATCCATAAACACCTGTACAGAGTTCCTTTTACCTAATTTATTCACAGGTTCCAGAGATTAAGACATGAATATCTTTATAGGACCATTACTCTGTTTTGTAACCAAAAACCAGGATAAAATTTTCTGGTATACAACCACCACCTGTCCTTAGAAAAAGATTCCTCTGTGAAGAATATATATTGTTTGGATTTGAATTACTATTTGTGTAAATCAGAATATAACCTCATGACAGAAATCTTTGAGCTGGAGTTGACAGGAATTAATTAATAGATACCCAAGGCCCAGCTTTATTTTGACCTCATTCAATATGTATATTATCACTTTAGACAGCAATAGAAGATTATCATCAAATTGTTAGTTATGTGAGGGTTGGAAAGACAGTTGAGCCCTGCTCATATGCGGATTTGGAAAGTGCTTCAAAGGCATAAATCATAGGCTTAATTCAGTGGGACAGATTCAGTATGCATTAATGAAAAATCTGCCTGGATTCAAAAAGAATAAGGTCTAAAGAAAGGATGAAGGTGATTATATTGCTGCAACAGTGGTGTCCATGCACAGCATTACAATCCACATGTGTCTTGGGGTTTTCTCTGTAAGAGAAGCTCTGTGTGACTCAAAATGGAAAGCAAGCAACTAGCTTTGATAGCTGGGTATAAAGCCCTCCCGGTTGTTTTTAAATTTGTTTTACTTAATTCTCACAGTAATAGCATGTTTGAAGTTTTGTTCTCTCCATTATAAAGATAATAAATTTGAGACTCAGAAAACAAAAGTAAATTGCCATGTCACACATCTATCAATTCAATTACTAAACATCACTTGGAGCCAGATCTTTTTGATTCCAGAGCCCTTGGTCTTCCAAATATATTCACTTGGAGCAGTGACTGCTAAAATATTTCTTTAAAATCTGTGGCACAGAAAGAAAAGTATTGAAGCCTGAAGTAGGAACATGTTCAATTATAGTTAAGAAAGCTATTATCTGGTAAGTCAATAAAGGAAGATCTAGATTGTAACTATTCAGTAGTTTTCTGTGAGCATCGAAATATTCTGCATCATTGCTGTTCAGTCCCAGCTGGCCTCATGTGACCATCAGGCAAGGAGAACATATTTACTTCATGGCAAAGTAGGCTTCTAGAGGGAAGTGTAATGTTTTAGTAAATGAAGTTGATTGTGAGGATCTCAATCATCTCCACTATTCAATAGTTCCAGAAGTTCAGGCAACTTGGTGGTTAGAGCTACTTGACTTTAACCACAAGAAGCATAAATGAGAATCAGAGGGTTTTGAAGGGTCATCATTCTTTCATATTTCAACACCAAAAATCCGTTTTCCATCTCTAAGTTTAAAAAAGAATACAAAGAGATGATAGGTCTGAAAATGAAGAGATGACAGAACATACCAAATTTTCTTTTCTTTTTTTTTTTCTGGTTAATCACCAATACCCTTCAATAAGGAAGATAAATTCAACTACAGGTTAACTGAAAATAAACTGGTTGGATACAAGAATACCTAATTCATATCTGATTTGTATTACTGTCATTGAAATAAAAAGTCAAACTAGCCTATTCTACATTTGGCCAAGATATAACAAGCACACTCCGCCCTACCTCTTCCACTAATTACAACTAGAGCCCATGAACAAATCACATGAGGCAACTGTGAGGAGATTCTGAAAATAAAGGAAAAAAAGGGTGGAGGGGATTCACTAGGTTTATCAGAATTTGAGAAATAAACATATAATGGTTCCTTGGGTTTTAGTTTGCTCATTTTTGCATTGTTATAGGTAACTTTATTTTCCCACCCATTTGCTTTATGTATGTACTCATGCCCAGCATAACAACCTTTCCACCCATGACAGACTGCATAAATAATGGCACTCCCAAAAGATTATAATGGAACTAAACAAGAATTTTTAGGTGAAGAGACAAGAGAAAAGGAAGATATAGGAGAGGGGAGGAGGCTCTCAAGAAAGCTCATGGTGATAGATTTAGCAGAAGCTTTTGCAAATCTCAACAAGCTCCTTAAAAAGTGTGAAAACCTGGACCCCAACACCCTGCAGGATGGAGATATTTTGACTGTACCCACCACATTCCAGGTGGATGCAATGCCACAGATGCTGTCTCTCCTGCTTACTCAGCAACTAAGGACAAGTGGACTCCTGTCCATTCTCCTCATCCTGCATTTGGCAAAGACAGACAGGGGTCCTGCCCCCATCTCTCCCCACCCATAGTACAGTCAGAAAGGCTAAGGAAAAATGCTCACTGCTATCACTCACCTGCATTAGCCAAAGCCCAGCAAAGAGCAGAGTCCTTTTCTCATCCTCACCCAGGTGAAGACAAGAGGGAAAACAGGAAGAAGAGGAAACCAGAGACAGCGATTTCTTAAGTTTATAAAGTCTGTCCTTTCAAAACATTGAAAAGATAAGGAACTGAACTACAAGGTGAGACAGTCAGGTTTCAGTTCCTTCACCAAGCAGCATATCAGTGGAAACAACAGAATGAAGCTACAAGGTTTTCAAAGCTAACTGGCTGGCATTCAAGCAGAGCCCACAGAAGTGGGCAATGATGTGCATTCTGAACCTTCATGGGACTGAGTAATAAAACAGAACATATGAAAGAGGACCACTCTTATACATATTACTCAAATTGTCCAAGAAATAGTGCCAAATTTCTCAGTATAACAAGAACAAGTAAAATCTCAAATCTAGTAAGAAATAGATGCCTACACCAAGATGACACTAATGTGAGAATTATCTTATAAGGACTTTAAAGCATTTTTCATACACGCACACACACACAATGTCTTATAAATAAATAGAAGATATAAGGAGAAATCAAATGAAAATGTTAGAACAAAAATATAGCAACTAAATATAAAAGCTCATGGGGTTGGTTCACTGGAGGAAAGAATAAATGAAGGCAGATCAATAGGATAATCCAATGTATAATACAGATGAATCCAATGTATAATACAGATGAATAGGTAGAAAAAGAAATTAACAGTATCTCATGGACCCATGCAGCAATAACACAGCAGACTTGATATTCAGGCCATCAGAGCCATGGAGAAAATGAGAATGAATACTGTACTGAAAAAATCTTAAAGAAATAATGTTTGCAATCTTCCTAAATTTGACAAGACATAAACCTTACACATTTTAATTATTTCTATTTTACTTTTTAAAAGAAAAATGGTCTTTTTCTAAAACTGTAGATGAACACAATACCTTTACTTATTTATTTTTATGTAGTGGTGAAGATGGAACCCAGTTTCTCACATGTGCTCTACCACTGAGCTACAACGCCACCCCCTAACATATTTTATAAACTGAGAAAATCCTAAGTCAGATAAGCCCAAAGAAATTCATGTCCAGACACATCATGACCCATTTTCTGAAAACTAAATGCAAAGAGAACATCTAAAACTCAAACTTGATATTTTACACAAAAAATAACTAAAAATGAAACAGAGCTGTGCATAAAATGTAAAACTATTACCTTTGGGTAAAACCATAGGGTTAGATGAAAAGTTTCCACACATGACGCAAAAGCAACAGTTGTTAAAGAAAAAGATGCTGACTTTGACTTCATGCAAATTAGAAATATTTATTCTACTAAAAAATGTTAAGGTAATAAAAAAGCAAGGTGTGTAATAGGAGGAAAAATATATCTAAATAAGTAAAGAACTCTCAAGAATATGTAAATAAGAAATCCAATTAGAAAATATACGAAAAGTGCTGGGAGGGTAGATCAGGGAGAAAGTACTGTCCCATTAGGTGCTAGGTCCTGGATTTAATTCCCAGCATCACACACACACACACACACACACACACACACAACCCAACAACAACAACAAAAAAGAAAGAAAGAAAATAAACAAGAGACTTGAATAGACATCTTTACCAAAAGGAACAAATGGATGCTAAATAAGCATTAGAAACCTGTTCAGCCTCATTAGCCGATGGAGAAATGTAAACTAAAGCTATACTAAAATACTTCTATATGTTTATCAGATAGGCTAAAATAAAACATATTGGCAATAACAAATGCTTATAAAAATATAGAATAAACAGATCTGTCATTTGATGCTAATGGAAACGAATAATCATGCAAGTTATATAGTTGGCAGTTAACTGTATAAACTTATACTCACTATGTGATTCCAGCACCCTATCCCATTCCTGGAAACTTGCCTGAAAGAAGAAAACACTGTGTTTGCACAAACACAGAATATGGATGTTCATTACAGTTTTATTTTTGTTTTTATTTTTTAATACTAGCCCAAACTGGAAACAACCCAAATGTCCTTCAATGGGCAAAGTGTGAAAAATTGCTATAGAACATACAATGAAATAAATAAAGCAAGCAGTACTGAAATATATAAAGGCACTGCTGATATATACATACAAATCTGGATGGATTTCAAAGACTACATACTTGGGGACTGGAGCGGTAGCTTGGCGGTTACGGAGCTTGCCTGGCATACGCAAGTACACAGGTTCACACCCCAGCACCCATGTACACAACTAAGTGTCAGAGCAATGAAAGCCATGTGAAAAACTCAATAAAAATTGATTCTCTCTCTCTCTCTCTCTCTCTCTCTCTCTGTCCTTCTCTCTCTTTTTAAAAAAGAAGAAAACATACTTGGTAAAAACAAAATCAATCTCAAAATTATACATTCTGTATGAGTCCATGCATATAGCATTCTCAAATTATAGACTTACTGTAATCTCAGAACAGTTAATGGGTGCTAAGATGTAGAAGCGGATGGCAGATGGTTGCACCATTTCTTACTTCCATCAACATTTATGGGGCATGACATATGGGAGATTTTTTAGGGGTGATCAAAATGTTCTTCTTTCTGACTTTTTTAATGTTTACCTAAATTTACATATGTGGTAGAATTCATAGAAAGATATACCATATGAAAAAATATGATATTTAAAAGCTATTGAAACCTGAATAAGGTTGGTAGTTTAATTAATTATACTGTTCCAAGGTTGACAGTCCGGTCAGGTGTGGTGGCACACGCCTATAATACCAGCTACTCCAAGGGCTGAGGCAGATGGATTCCCAGTTTAAGGCCATCCTGAACAACTTAGCAAAAACATGTCTCCAAAAAATAAATAAAAAGAACTGGGATGTAGCTCAGTGGCAGAGTGCCCTGGATTCAATCCTCAGTACAAAAAAAAAAAAAAAAAAGCCAAACATAAAATAACTTTAAAAAGGAGAAGAAGAAGATTGATGTTCTGGTTTTAATTATTATAATTACACAAAATATTAACATTGGGGAAAGCAGAGTGTTTTGTACATGGGAACGCATTTTATCATTTGGCTATATCTTTGTAATTTCTAAAGTATTTCAAAACAAGGGGAAAATTCTTAATGATACCATTCCTTTGATATTTAAGGGGGAAATAATGAAATATATAACAAAGCAGTGAGAAATGCCTTGTAACATTGAAGATATTCAAATGAGATATGGGAGATATGGAAAGACACTTCTGCTTAGTTATTATTATTCAGTAGCTCTCAAAATAAATATGATCAAGACTATGATCAAAACAAACCAACACCTGTGAATTTATTTCTATGTAACCTGTCCTGCAGTGAGCACAGTATTCAGTGTAAATGACTTTTTAAAAAGTTTTTTAATTGTGAAACATACAGAAAAGTTGAAATAGTTGGGTAGTGAGCACTCAGATACCCACCACCTAGATTCCACAATTAATGCCTGCAATGCTTGGCGGTGTTTTCATGTCTATCCTCCCCTTGAACCTGTCTTATTTTTAACACATAATGAAGTAGCTTCCAGTCTTCACTAAAGTTTGCTCATAAAGCTTCCATATATGTTTTAATTATTATTAATATCTATTATGAATTTTTAAGACACTATAAGAGACAGTGAAATGCAAAAAAAAAAGTCAGGTATGCCATTCAGTGATCATATAAGTCACATCTCCATCCAAATTTAGAATATTATTATCCCCAGAGAGGTTGCTGATATTTTTGGACAAGTCTTTTGTGAGGATAGATATTTTTATTTCCTATAAATTTCTCAAAGCATAGTTAGTATGTCATAATTTAGGTATACATTTCATAAGAATCTTTCAGGTGTTTAAAAAGTTTCTTTTCTAATTTAAAATATTGTTTAAATGTTACACTACTACCAACATATATGAGTTTTCCAGTGTCCCAGTTATTTTCATCAACATTCGATATATTGATCTAGTTAATTCTAGTCATTCTGGTAATGATGTAATGGAACCTTATTGAAATTTTAATTTGAATTTAACTAATGACTAATAATAGTAAACTTTTTTGAATGTATGTATCGGCCACTTGTATACCTTACTTGTGAAGTATTTGTTCATTTATTATTTTTCCATTTTTATTCAGATTGTTTATTGTTTTATTATTGGGCTTTAGAATATTTCATTTTTTGCCTTATATATGATAACAAGGTAATATACTTTTTTGTAATTTGATGTTCTGCTGAATGATGGGTGGATATATAAAATTACCAGAAATCACTCATGTAAACCAGACAGCAAACCTCCTACTCACTATTTTGAAATACAATGACTTGGAGCCTTATCAAAAAATTCACACTGTACTGAAACCAGAAAATTCGAACCTTGGTCCCCTTACCCCTCATTCCCTCTGTATCTACCCCAAGCTGTAAGCAGCAGGTGGGTCCCAGACTCCATTGGGCCCCGCTTCTGCAGGTTTCTCCTGAATAAACCTGTGTTACTGTTTAGCTGCTGCTCTCCTCTCTATTTCTTTCATTCATCTCTTTCACAAAGATTATACAGCTTTTATAAACTGGATATTCTCTATTATTTCAAAACACTTAAAAAATCATCTGAGACTAGTGGAGTTGTTGGGGACCTCTTGAAGGAGGTGACTGGATTTGAAATGAAACCTTCACAAAAGCAAGAAATACAAAATTAAAGCATTTTTACATATCTTGATGCATGTGTACATGAAACCATGACTCCTGTAAGCCAATAAATCAAGAAGTTTGTTTGTTTGTCTCCATCACTCTCTGTCTGTCTCTCTCTGTATATGTGTGTGTGTGCCTCAAATTATTTTGAGTGAGGCTTCTCTCACTTTGTACCAAGGTTACTGACTTCCAAACCAGTGAGCACCAAGATACTTCGACAGCTTTAGTTACAAGCTTCATTGATATCTTGTTTTCTTGTCTTCCTCTCTTTCTTTTCTTTCTTTCTTTCCTTTCCTTCCTTCTTTCCTTCCTTCCTTTCTTCCTCCTTCCCTCCTCCCTTTTTTTCTTTTTTCAGTTGAAGATAAGCCATTGGTTTGGTCCAACGGAAGTTTGGTTAAAGGTAAATATTCTCTAGTGAGTCTTTTTACCCATAGTTTCATGTAATCCTCTCAAAATCATTTTGAGTTGCTTTGTGCAGGTTGCAAGTGCAGAACTAATCAAAGCATCTAAAGTCAAGGTGCTAATCAAAGCAGCTAAAAATTTTCCAATATTATACAATTTTAGTGTGACTCCCAATTCTCCATCCCCAAGTGTCTCTTCTACTTGCTTCATAATTGTTCAGCAAGACCACACACTGGTCATAATAAATACCCCTACATATTATTCATTCTGCTTGACTTTTCTGCAGATCTGGGTTTGAGCTCCAGTGTTTATGGGGTTGTATGTGTTCAGATGTGAGCTCTTCTTCATTTCTCCTTTTCTTGGTCCATGTAATGAATGCTCTCTGTCTCACAGGGTTAAAATACATCACACAAATGTTGTGCAGATTAATGTACTTATGTAATAGTCCTCCATATCCCAGGTGTTTTCAAATGCTCTTATTATATTTGTAACTAATAAAGTCTCTGAATCAGAGACTGCTGCAAACAGTGCTCAAGTTGGAAAATAGAAAATCCAAATCCACTCTCAGGGTGAGCTAGTAGAATCCTGGACTTGCTCAATATGAATTTTAAGGACAGTTACTGGGATAGCAGAGGCTGAAGTAGAGAAGGTAAATCAGACCCTGGAAATAGTAATTACCAAATTCTTGCTACTTGAGAGGTTCTAGTACAGTCTGTGATAGTTTGTAAGGATCCATAAGAAAATAAACATTCCAGAGCCAAAAGTTGGGTCTTAGTAAAGGCTGGATGAGCAGAACACAAGAGAAAAGGATCCAGATGAGAACAAGTCCCACATCTTTGCCACGGGGTTTATCAATAATCCCGTAGTAAGAAGGGGCTGGAAGGGGACAGGAGGCTCTGTGGAGCATGTTGGAGGGTCTAGAGTGTTGCCTAAGCTCACTGGCACACAAAGCACACAAAGCAAAATCTGAGATTTTGCCTGCAGTCGTGTGTGAAAATCCTTTTGCCCTTTCTATAAAGATGCTTTTTGGAGAACCTTGCAGTCTGGCCCTGTTATTCACAGACAGATTGTGAATGAGAAAATCATTCCAGAAACATAGAGTTGAGATCTTAATGCCATAAAGAAAAAGCTAAGGGAGTAGCATCATCTTCCAAAATGTTCTATTAAAAAGGTTTATTCTATTCAGTACTGGTATACATTAATATTAAAATGAGTGTGACCTATCAAGGCTGTTTTGGCTTATATCCAGCAAGAACTCACTGGATGTCTGTTCTGTGTTATACATAATGTGGTAACTGGGGATGCACAAATGAATGAGACTCATTGTTTAAGCTGAAGTTGTTTGGTCTAGCTGAAGAGGAAGATTAATTAAATAGTAGTGGAAACATAGTGCCCATGGAAGCCATTAAGAGTGTTCACAAAATATCAGAAAGAGAGAAGAAAGATAGTATGGAGGCTTTAAAAGTGTCAGGGTGAGATCTACAGCCCTACCATAGTACCTTACCAGGAATGAAAATTTCAGGTACATATTTCAAAAATTAATTCTCTTATTCTTTACTGAGATTGTTACTTTTATGCATTACTTTAGGGAATGGTTTTGGATGAGGTTAACTTAAACTGGTGCACTTCGAGTCAGTAGATGGCCCTCCACCATGTGAGTGGGCCTGATCCAGTCAGTTGAAGGGCTGGATAGAATGAAAAGACCAACCTTGCTTGTATAATGGGAGATTCCCAACAGACAGACAACCTTTGTACTTCATTTGCATCATTTCATCTCTTGGGTCTACAGCCTGAAGCTCCATACTGCAGATGTGGACGTGCCAGCTGCCGAATCATGTGAGCCAATTCCCTATTCAAACAACCCTTTGTATATTTACGTATAACATCCTATTGCTTTTGTTTCTCTGGAAAGCTGTATTACACACATGCATGTATCAAGAAGGTAGCAGAAGCATCAGATTTTGTGGAGAACAGTGATGCTCATGCACAGCACAGATGGGGGATATGGGACTTTGAAAGATAAAAGTCATTGCACACTGGGTTTCAGCTCACAAAAAAAATGAAGCTTTTGAGGCCCTCAGTACTCTGGCAAGAGCTGTTATTCAACCAGGTATAATTGGGGCTTTTGTCCTCTTAGGTAATTTTCCTGGCAATATGGATTGTCCATTTAGATGGAAGTGGGTGATGCCAGTACTAATCAATTTTGAAATTATTCTTTTCTAGGGCAAATTGTGTATATGACACACGTTGGAAAGAATCTACAAAATAAGTGGAATAAAAAAACAAGTTATAGAATAATACAGACCATGTGATTCTTTTGGAAAAACCCCAAACCTGCTAAAAGCAAGCAAGAGATTGCTTAGAGATGCATATTTTGCTGGTGAGAAAGGAGAACAAAGAAAAGAGGGATAATTAAGATGAAATATATGATAGCGATTCTCTCTGTGGGGGAGAGAGAAAGAGGAGGCAGGAAGCTTTAGAAGTAAAGTAATTTTCTGTTGTATTCTGAAGTTCATTTTAGTATATTTCCTTTAAGTGTGTGTGTGTCTCCATCCAAATTCCATGCATGCAAACAAAAAGGAAAAAGAATACATGATCAAAAAAGTGCTTTATGATTTCAAGTCTGAAACAGTTTAAGGTCTAATAAAGGAATCTAGAAATAAAAAATAATATGGATATTCTTGTTCTCACAATTCATTGAAATAGTATCTGCCTGCTTGTGGTATATTTAATTTGTTAAAGGTAATATCCAGCATTCATCTGAAAATATAAATTACTGAATTTGAGTCCTCTACTAACACTTCATAAATGGTGAGCAATTGGTTGAAAGCAGATGAAATGAACAATTTAAAATGCAGTCCATCCTGAAGCAATGCATGTGAAAAAGACTGTTCTTTAGTAGCGAGGTTCAAGTGATTAAGTTTGGAACAGTCTTTGAAAATCAGAAACGTTGCAGAAACTGATAGGGAAAAGACAGACTGCAGCCCTGCTACAATTCTTCTGCACATCTTTGTGTTCACTGCTAAACCCAGAGGCCTCTATTGTGAAGAGTCTATGCAAGAATCTGCCCTGCTCAACCACATCCTTTCTAACCATCTCTGTACATGAACTAAGGTACCATGTTTCACTTTTTTAGCTATGATTTCCCCAGAGTAAATTGGAATGACAATAAATGCATTATATCAAGGGATTTTAAGGAGATTCAATGCAAAAATGCACTTTAAAACTATGATGACAGGTTAAATTAAAGTCATGGAAATTTTAATTTTTACTGTTGTGAGTATGTCCTAGAGCCAAAAAGCTAGGTTGTGGAAGATTAAGAAGGATGATAGAAGGGACTGGAGCAGTGGCTTGGTGGTTACAGCACTTGTCTGGCATGAGCAAGTAGGCAGGTTCAAAACCCAGCACCATATACACAATGAAGTGTCTGTGCAACAAAAGTCACACGAAAAACTAAATAAAATGTGATTCTCTCTTTCTCTCTTTCACTGTCCCTCTCTCCTTAAAAAATAAAAATAAAAAATAAAAAAGGATGATAGTCCAGGTCCAAGTCTCCAGCCCTGGCTGCCCAGCAGGACACCTTGGAGGACCTCATGCCCATGTCCAGGCCTCCTGCCGTGGCCTCAGCAGGCAGGCAGTACACTCGCTGAGAACCCTGTGCTGGGACCCTGCCACCACCCAAGCCTCCAGCCCAGCAGGCACACAGGACGCCCCTGAAAACCTTGTGCCCAGAAAATGCCCCACTGCCATGCTACAGGCCCAGGACTATGGACCCGGCCCCAGCAATGGCACATGTGCAAGACCATCCAAGGGCCCCACATCTGGAACATTCCCTGCTTTCATACAGGCCCAGGACTCTGGTTCTGGACCCAGCAGGCAAGCAGGTCTCTGCACCCAGACCCTGCCCAACAGTTGCACATCATTGCTAGGCCAGTTATATTAGATCGGTCTCAACCACCAATGACCCAAGGCCCCCAAGGGCAGTATGTAGGCAGGCCTGTTCCTACCCTTTCCTCATCTACAGGACCTGGGGACTCAGCTAAACATCCCTACTGCTGAGTTTCAGCAACACAGTGAGCTGTCCTGCAACCCCACCAGTATCTAGATCTGAGTTCTGAAGCCTAGAAACAGAAGGTACAGTAAAATGAGGCAAAAGAAGCTTTCTGCAAGAAGGTGGTCATCAGAGAGGCAATGACGTGCCCAACATTTTGACCTGCATGGAAGAAGCACCCAGAGGTCTGTTTTGCTTCCACACAGGGAATCTCAAGTCAAAGATCCAGAAAAAGACTTTCAAAGGTGAAGAATCAAACTAGAAAAGGTTCACCTTAATCCCACAACTCTTCTAGTAAGGAACACATGGAGAAAAAGTGGGATTAAAACCTAGAAAAAATTATCAACAATCTGATTACTAAAAGGAACACTGAACTAAAAGATTAAATGAAGGGACTAAATGAGAAAACTCAAGAGATGAAAAACTCTATTATCCAAGAAAAAAACTTACTGAAGAAGGAAGTAATGGAACTAAAATCCACAGTCACTCACATCAGAGGAATGATGGAAGAATTTATAATAAGCTAACTTCTATAGAAAATAGAACCTGAGCTCTTGAGGAAAGAATTCCTAACGAGAACAGACCGAGCAAACACGAATACACAGATGAAAAAAAAAAAAAACACTCGCAGAACATGAGCAGAATTTTCAAAATATCTGGGATAAAATCAGAAGAAATAATATAAGAGTAATTGATATAGAAGAAGTAAACAAAATGAAAACGAATGGCATAAAGAACATCTCAAAGAAATAAAGAAAAATGTTCCCATTTTAGAATAGAGTCAGATACGCTCATCCAGAAGTATATAGGACATTCAATAGGTCTAATTAAATGAGAAGCTCACCAAGACACATATTCAAAATGTATGACAGGGAAAACAAGGAAAGAATATTAAAATCAGCAAGAGAGGAATGCAAAATCACATTCAGAGGCAAACCCATAAGGTTCATGTCTGACTTTTCAGCTCAGATTCTAGAAGAAAGAAGATCCTGGAAGGAGAACTTTCAATGTCTGAATGACCACAGCATGCAACTGAGGTACTATACCCAGTAAAACTCAGCTTCAAATTTGATGGGAAAATAAGAATATTTAATGATAAGATCAAACTTGCAGGAGTCACAAACAGAAAACCAGTATTACAAAGAATCCTCAAGGATAAACTCCAGATAGAAGAAC
Organism: Aplodontia rufa; assembly: GCA_004027875.1. Taxonomy (NCBI): domain Eukaryota; kingdom Metazoa; phylum Chordata; class Mammalia; order Rodentia; family Aplodontiidae; genus Aplodontia; species Aplodontia rufa. The sequence continues at coordinate 32,758 of PVKS010022775.1, forward strand.
ATTCAGACAATCCTCAAAACCCACAAACAGAAGAAATTCAAGAAAGTTTTGATATCAAACCAGCTACGTTGCAACTGATAGAAGAAAAAATTGGTCCAACACTTCAACATTTAGGAATAGGCAAAGACTTTCTCAACAGGTCTCTGAAAGTGAAGGAAGTAAAGTCAAAAATCAGTGAATGGGATGTCATAAAGCTAAAAAGCTTTTGTACTGCCAAGGAAACAACCAAAAGAGTCAAGAGGTTTCCTACAGAAATGGAGAGTATCATGGACTATGATTCCTCAGAAAAGGGTCTCATATCCAGAATCTATAAAATACTCAAAAATGTCAGCTACAAAAACACCAACAGCCCAATTGATAAATGGGCCAAAGAGCTAAATAGAGACTTCTCACCAGAGGACATTGATCAAGCCAATGAATACATGAGAAAGTGCTCTAAATCATTAGTAATCAGAGAAATGCAAATGAAAACCACATTAAGATAT
>PVKS010022776.1:0-33247 GCA_004027875.1 Aplodontia rufa
GGGTGGGATGCTTGTGAACAATAAAAGAGGGAGAGTGTGATGGTGATGCTGATCTTACTGATATTCATGAAGGAAAGGGAAGGAAAGAAGCTAGATTTGGCAAGGAGAGCCTCAGATTGTGATGGAGGTCTGACAAAGTTTAAGCTAATCTATAGGGAGCCCTGGAGCAAAAATGGCCCACTAGAGGAACTGCAGGATGGGCAGAAATGGCCAGGCCTCTAGGATTTGAGTCAGGCTCAGTCTTTGACTAGGACCTTTCTGGGAAGAGCTTGGCCTTAGCTCAAAGACAGTTACATTCAAAGGGGCTGGAGCTGGGGGCTGTCAACTCATGTACTCCTTACAGGTGAACATCAGGTTCTCCCCTGGAAGAAACCAGAACAGCACTTCTGTGACAATTCCAAGCACAGTTAATAAGAGATATGCTTTTACAACAAGATAAGTAAATCCCCTCACAAAGCCAAGTTGATAAGAAGAATCCTTATTAGGGAAAAGTGACTTGCCTCAGGTCAGAAATTAATTAGGAAGCATGATTTAAAAATTAATTGAAGGAGGGATAAGGAAGATATTGGTTAAAGAGTACAAAATTCCATTTAGAAGGAATAAATTTTAAAAATCTATTGCACAACGAGGTGACTACCACTAATACACATTTTGAATATTTAAAGAAATGCTAACAGTAGTGTCCTTACCACAAAGAAATGATAAGTTGAGGTAATGCATGTTAATTTACTTGGTTTAGCCATTCCACAATGTATACATAGTCCAAAACAGTATGTTATATACCATAAGCATATAAACTTTTTATTGATCAATTTAAAAAATAATAAAAAGGAAATCAGTTGACTCCTTCAAAACTATGTTATTCTTTTGTTTTCAAGGTGAAAGCCACCTATGAGTCTATGCAGACCCCAAACCAGATGAGAACACTTATTGACCTTTATTCAGTGGTTCTTGATCCCAGGCTCAGTGACTGTTTCCCATTCAGCAATGTTTTCGGATTGTCCCAGGGCTATGCGACCATACTCCCTCCTGCACCCACACCCACCCATTTCCCTTTGTAAGTCAAACCACCCCAAAAAGCAGCTCCTCAGGCTTTTCTTCTCAATATCTTTGCTTCCCATCTGTTTTCTATTTCCTTCCTAAGTGGATGACAACTTAGGCTGCACAGCTAATTGACATGGATTGATGAGAGTTAAATAATCACCTGAAATGCATCTACAGAATTTTACCTAAATAAGTGATTGACCAATGGGGGAAATTTTAAACAATCTGAATTTTAGGCAGAAGAATATATATTTACTTTTCATGCTGTTAAGGCAACAACCTCACACTACAGATAATGAATGTACAGTTGCAAAATTTACCCTGGGCAGGCACTCACTCCTGACTAATGACCTCAGCAAACAGGCCACTTATATTTGTCAGTCTATTCAGAAATGTATTGGAGGACTTTGTCTTTCTACACTTTAGATTTTCTGCTCTGGAAAGAGGAGCAGTTACAGTAGTAAAATAAAAACAAATAAGTTCCTGCTAGATTCAAAGAATGATACTTGGTACTTTAACAGTACCATGGGTTTAATTGAGTTGTTCTATAAGTTACATCCTTTATTTTCCATCTTACAGATGAGGCTTAGAAAGGCTAAGTAGCCTAAAGTCAATCAACTTGCGAATAGTAACAGTCAAGCTTGATTTAGGGCAGAACTATCTAATCTTTTGCTGTATTCTCTCCATCTCACAATTCACCGTTATATATGAAGGTTTAAGACTTTCAATTTGAACGTCACATCTGTTGGTATCAAATAGTGGTATAGGAAAGTGGTTGGAATTATAAAGAAAATAAGATTGGCCACGAGCTGATAATTGCTGCAGTAATTATACCTCCCCATGTGGGAAAGGAGTAATACTAATCTCTCTGCTTTTTATACATTTGAAATTTCCCATAATAAACAGAGGTAGATAGGAAATTTCATATTCCTTGAAAGTGTTCAATAGTTACAAATGCACCTAGCCAGGTATTAGTAAAGTCCTGCCCCAGCCCACGTCTCCACACACACATGCATGCATGCATATACACAAAATCATAGTTTAAAACATCTTTTAGCACAAACAATGCAGATACAGTATTAATTAGTTATGAAGGTGAAAAACAGAAGTCTAGAAATCTGGCACATATCAGCATGAGCAAATGTTCTCCTTCCATGTGAATCACAGCACTTAGCTCCATTCACTGTCTTACATTTCTTTTCATTTGCTCAAGCCCAGTCAAATGAAACCAGGGATCAACAGTGGAGGGAACTGCAAATGTTTGCAAATGTGAGCAAATTAAGAGAAAGTTCTAGATTTAGGGAGACCTGAAATATTGTGTGCAGATATAAATAAATATTGTTCTTAGCTCAGGTTCTGTCAACCCCTTAGCACTCCATACAAATTCATTCAAAGATGAATGAGTTAGTGTTACTCATACCTGCTGAGCTCCAAAAACCACCTGAAAGGGCACACACTGTACTTTGCTAAGCTTGTTTGCAAAACTCAGCCCTTGGAATACAAAGATACCACAAAGTACACAGCCAGATCTGAAATATGTGTGTGTTTTCAGGCAGCCACCAGGGGAGAACAGGCATTCTCTTCTGTTGATCCATGCCTCAAGTCTTTGGCATTGGATATTCGAGGAGTTCCATGCTTTTCTTCCTTCAACTCTCCATTTTTTAATCAAGTAAGACGTGATTATTGCATAACGTTTGTAAAAATACAACTAAGAATGCTGCCTGAACTGCACCAATCACTGAATTTTGAACATATGCTTCTAGAATTTTTAATGTACATATAGACTCTTGAAAATTAAAATAGGACCACACCATAGGTAACTTGTTTTGTTCATTCAAATATAGTCTATATACTTTTTAACACCTACAATAAGTCTTCACAACAATATTTACAATGTTTGCACATATGGGTATAAAACATTTTATTGAGTCAAGACACATTATTGAACATTTGCCAAGAATTATTACTGGACTTTTATGTTGTTTTCCAATTTTTGTTCCTAAATCTGAGCTTGTATGAACATTTTTAATATAATCATCTCTGTGAATATATTATTTCCTTTGGGTAAATTTTTGGAAGTACAATGCACAAGTATGAACCTTTGGATGCTTTTATCATCAATAGCCTCCCAGAGTATATAATTTAAAACTCATGGTTCTTCACAGTACCATTGATTATCATTCCTTATCATCTTTGCTAATTCAATAAACAGAAGACTACATCATGTTACTGTAATTTGTATTTCTTTTATTATAAATATTAATGTTTCTGTGTTAGTCAGAGTTCTGTTACTATAACAAAACCTGAAATGATAAACTTCTAAAGACAAAAAGGTTTATATTTTGACTAATGGCTTCAGAGGTTTCAAGTCTATAATCAGTTGGCTGCATGGCTTTGGGCCTATAGTAGTAGTATGTCATAGCTGGAAACCAGGGCGGAGAAAAACTGCTCACTTCACGGCAGCCCAAAGGTGAAAAAGAGAGGAGAAAGGGGCTGGTATCCACTATCCCCTTCAAGGACATGCCTCTTTGTCTTCATGGATTCTCTGATATGTCATATTCAGTCTGTCCTTCCTAAATTCATATTTTCTTCTGTTCATTAATTAAAAATGTTTAACCAATCTAAAATAAGTTTTGGAGTTGGCACAAAGTGCAGATATAGCATTTTTCCTTCTAAGTGATGATTCAGTGTTTCCTATATTGTTTTTCATACAAGCATTTTTTTGTCACCGATTTAACAGGTCACCATTATGAGATGCTAAATACTTACACAGTCATTCCTAAGTGTTTGTTCAGAGTTAGTTTGAGGACACTCTATGGATATCATAATACGAAAGTGTATATATATATATGCATATCTTCTGGTGTAGTTTAATCTCTAGATGACTCATGATATCTAATTCAATGTAGATGCTATAAAAATAGGTATCATACTTTTTTTTTAGGGAATGATGACAAGAAAAAGATTTATACATTTTCATGGACTCTGTGATATGCAAATTAGGCCACTTTTATGGCCTACCTTAAAAGTGGGAAAGGAAGGCCAATGAGTCAGTGTCAGAGTGCTGGATTATGAGAACAACTGGCTCAGCCACTGCTGACTTTGAAGGGGGCCACAAGCCAAGGAATATGTGTGGCAGCCTCAAAAAACTGGAAAAGATAAGGACACAAAACCTCTAGAGCCTCCAGAAAGAACAAAGCCAACATCTTGAATTTAGCCCAGTGAAATCCATTCAGTACTTTTGAACTCTAGAACTACAATATAAATAAATTTTGTTGCTTCTAGCACTAATTTTGTGGTAACTGATTATAGAAACAACAGAAAAATTTACAAATTTGAATCAGATCTGGATTCAAAATTCAAATTTATCCCTCATTATTTGAAATACCTGTTTATAAAACCAAGTTGAACTTTGGTATTATTGTATATAAAATTAGGCATAATAATATCTATTTCAGAGTAGATATTGGTAATAATATTAGTAATAACAAAATTACCAGTTATTATGTGTTGCACAAGCATTACATTCTGGTTACAGAGTTAAATAAATTATATGCTTGGTATAACATATTTAACTCATCACATTTTCATTAACTCACCAACCCTCAAAACAAACAAACCCTTTGTTATGGTTTACATGAAGTATCCCCCAAAACCTCATGTGGAAGACAATGCAAGAATTTTGAGAGGTGAAAAGGTAAGATTGAGAGATGTAACTTAATCGGTCGATTAGTCCACTGGTACGTTTTAACTAGGTGGTAACTGTAGACAAGTAGGGTGTGGCTGGAGTAAGAAGGTCACTGGAGGTGTGACTTTGGGTTTGTAATTTGTCCATGATAAGCAAAATTATCTTTGCTTCCTGCTTGCCATGTCCTGAACTGCTTTCCTTCACCATGCCCTTCCACTATTGATGTTCTGCCTCATCTCAGGCCCAGAGCGATAGAATTGGCCATCTATGGATCCAGACCTTTGAAGCCATGAGCCCCAAATAAACATTTCCTACTCTACATCCCTGGATATAATATTATTGTGGTCTCCATTAAAGGATGAATTAGTTGAAGCACAGAAGGAATTAAACATCTTGCCAATCAATACTAGTTACAGAGCTAGTAAATGGAGCAGCTTGGATTTAAATCTTGGCAAAGTCCAGAGCCCTTGCTTTTAAATGGAGGCTATCACATTTTATTTGCCATAGTATTACATCATACCAGATAGGAGATCCATTAATTGAAGAGGTGAGTGAGAAGATTTAGGGTAAGAACTTCATTGCTGTGCCCAACTGCTTCTATTCCTGTTTATAGTTGTAACTCACACTGTTTGGGTTCCAGGGCAATGCTTCAGGGCAAAATTCCCCAACTCCCACCCAGTTTCTTCATTTTAAGCAAGTTTTGCCAAGTATCTTTTATTTTTCTTAGCCAAGAAATTCATTTACGAGTGTAAACCGTGATTGAATATTTCCAGTAGCCTCTGTACATTCATCTCCAGAATCTTGTTGTACTGGCTCCCAGTTTCTCTTGCACTAAGATCATGGAGGAAGATACTGGTTGAATTTTGCTTAGTAACCTTTCCTCTTCTCTAACGCTAAATCTCACCCTTTATGTGAGATGGGGACTTTCTTGATTTAATCTCACCTATATTCTAATATAGAGAAATTCCTAGAAATTTTAGTCATATGGACAGTACCCAGTTTCAAATGCCAATGTGCTCTTTTCATAGAGAACCTGGGAGAATTAAATACATGAGTCCAAATCATTTAAATGTGGGTTCCTTTCATAGAAAATTTCTTAAGTATTTGGAAAACACTAAGTGGAAACCCAGATGTGGGTTGAGTGAACAAGTCATCTTGACTCTCCACCATCCTCTGTATGTGGGAGTAGTAGTGCAAAGATTTATTTCCCCACTGAAATTTTACTTAGAAAATGGAAATGATTACAGTCAGTTTCAAATAATATTTTTCCTTCAGTTGCATAAATCATGGAGTGCTAGCCAGAGCTCATTTTCAGTTGGTGTCCTTCTTTTTACTCCTGTCAGTTCTAGGATTTCAAACACCCATTCACAGATGAGTTCTTATCATTACTCTGGGGCAAACTGGTATTAAATGAGGATTTTTTTCATAAAGCTAAATTGTCCAATTTAAATATGTATCAGATTGTATCCTTTTAATAATTTGGGGCACTAAAATGATCTTTTATGAAATGATTACAACATTAGATGGTATTTCAATTTGTGTAACACCCTTATAATGTTAAAAGTTGGCAATGCTATGCTGGTTTCAAAATTATTTTTGAAATTTTTTCTGGTCTATATAATCCCAAACCCCATAAACCACTGGAATGCATCTTCAAATAATATTCAATTAGCGGAATATTTTCTGAGCCCTTGCATTTCTGAGAATGCCTGCCCATCCCTTTGAAAAGACAAATTGCTGGTCTTAGCTCATAACCTTCCCCCAATCCTTACCCTGACAAAAGAAAGAAAACGTGGGGGAATCATTTGGCACCTAACAGTTGCAGAGAAAATGTGTGAGACCAACCCAAAGTTTCATTCTAAATTTTTACTGAGTAGTTGAAAGATTTTCCCCCCACTTATTACACTTTCATCCTTTCTCAAGGCATTATATACAATTTCCCCCAAGCACATGCCACTGACAGAATATGTGGTGGCTGATGGGTGACCGATAGGCCAGATTCCAACATTTCCTATGTTCAAATCTAGTTTCTAGCTTTATTAGCCAGTGTATCCTTGGACAGTTATGAGGTCAATCATCTCCCCAAAAGATATGTTGAAATTCTAATACCTGTGAATGTGATCTTTGTTGGAAATAGGGTGTTTGTAGATACAATCAAATGAAGGTGAGGTTGTAAGGAGAGTATAACCCAAGACGACTGATGTCTAATTGTTTTTAGTTTTTATTATTTCACAGCATGGGGGATTGAGCCCAGAGAGCTGTGTATGCTAAGCAAGGTCACTACCACTGAGTTACATCCCCAGTCAGAGTCCAAAGTTCTGGAAGAATAAATGAACAAGGAATGCCTTGGGACTTCCAGAAGATAGAAGAGGAAAGAGGATGCTTCTGTAGAGTTTACTGAGTAGAGCACTTCTAGCTAGCCTCCTTAATGTGAAAATAATATACATGCTGTTCTAAGTCACTGCTGTACTTCATTACAGCAGACCTAGGAAACCAAGACAAAAAATTTCTCAAGCACTTTGAAACTTTGATTACTTTAACTATAAAATTACTTAAGAAAACTTTATAAAGTTATGATTTCTTTAAAAAGTTGTAATATTGTTGAGAAGATTATAAGTAAACAGCAAGTTATGTAGATTTGGCACACTCTAATAAAAGATGGTTTGTTTTTATTATCATCATCCTTACCATCACTGCCACCACTTCTATCACCTTCCTTGGATAGCCCTCTCTTGGAAATATTTTCTTGTTCTTGTAATTTTTATGTAAAGTTTCGATGATTTGTATTAAAAATAATAAAGTAATTTTTCTTAATTATGGATTATCAGACCCAGCTCCAAAGATTTTTGATTAAATAGGTCATGAATGGGTCTCTGGAATGGTATTGTTCGAGGGTGTCCAGATATGGACTCTCATTAAGTACTGAAAATGCAATATAATTTAAGTGGTAGACCTGGTTAATTAGTATCCCTGTTCTATATGTATGGAAACTGGATTGAAGGAAATTGAACCAAGAGAGAAAACAAAACCAAGTAATTTTTTTGAGGTTGAACTTCAATAACTTAACTGATTTGAAGAAATGGGAAAAATGGTGAGGAATTCATAATACATAAAATATGGGAAATGGTCCAGTAGAAGGATTAAAATGCATTCTTTGGAACCAAGATATGTTTTAATTCTAGACGTGGTACTTTTTAGCTATGTGAACTTGGGGATATTATTCAACCTTTTAAGGTCTCAGGCTCATTTGAAAATGGAAATGGAAGATATTGGGGTTCAAAGTTAACAAGTGGTCATCATAAAGTACTAATATTAGTACAGTACCAAATGAATAGTACATTTTTGCATTAAACATTGACAATGAAAAAAATCAGCATCATCTTCTGTTGTTGATTTGCATTAAAGGTACACATGCCCATAGATAAGAAATGATTTCAGAAACAAAGTGATAATGGTCACGCTTTGTCAGTAGCTTAATGATTATTGTTCAGAACATAACTTACCTGAGATTCTTAATTTGTCTTAATCAAATCTCCTTGTATTTTGGAATTCTCTATTTTTATACTATTGAAAGATACAGAACACATAAGAACCTTTTTTTTTTTTTTTTAAAGAGAGAGGAACAGTGAGAGAGAGACCCAGAAAGGGAGGAACAACTTTATTTAGTTTTTCACATGGCCTTAGTTGCTCCAACACTCAGTTGTGTACGTGGTGCTGGGGTTTGAACCCGGGTCCTCGCACTTGCCAGAAACCGCTGAGCCACCGCTCCAGCCCTTAAGAACCATTTTTTAAGAGTTCCTCATAGCTAACAGAAAATGCGTCTCTAAGTGTGGGTTATGATTTTTTCAATCAGTAGTGTTCACAATTTTGCCATATTCTTTATTAGGTTTCCAGATATTGAAAAATGAACAAAAGAATATCTTCCTAATGTGGGACACCTGACATTCTGACCTATATCACCAAAGACACCAGGCACACAGTAAATAGCAAGAAACAAGACAGAAAACAAATCTGCACAGAATGGCTTTTATTTCTGACTTGAAGAATTGTGAATTTATGCCATATTAGTACTCTAAAATATAGCATAGGTCCACAATAACAATTAGCCACCATATTCAAATTCGTTTTATTTTTGTTCAGATAGCTGACATAATTCCAGTTGTTTTCCTGTGTCATCTTTCCTCAGCAAGCTTTGATGGCAGGTTGCAGCTCCCTGTACCATTTATGGAAATGTATCATCCAGGATACAATGAACGGAACACCAAATATTAGCTTAATCATCACAACAGTAAGAAGTCTGCAGACGTATGTTCCTGACTTGATGCAGTGGCTCAGCAGTTTCCTCAAGAAACTAAACTAGGCTTTTTTTTTCCACACTGACTTCTTCACCATGTTTTTTTTTTGTTGTTGTTGTTGTTGTCTTCGTGCTTGTTACCTAGTAGCTGCAAGAAAACTGTCTCAGCTCCAGAAATTACATTCTCAAAAGAGAAGGAAAAGCAGAGAGAGTACCTCCCTTCACATGTCCAGTTCTTTCAATAAAAAAATGAATCTATTGCCTACAACCTCTCCAGGAGGCTTCTTTTCTCTCTCCAGACAAAACTAGGTAACACAGCTATCCCTGTTGTTAAGAGCTCTGGGAAAGTGTGTATTAGAATGAGATTGTGCTGATTGACCTAAAGCAATCGGGACTCATCTTGCAGGAAAGGGTATTTTTGTTTCCTTTAACAAAATCAGGGTCTGTTTATTGAAAAGGCAGAAAAACCATGGCAGTGAATAGAACTTGCTAAAATGCTTTTTCTTGCTGCTTTTTCTTTTTCTGTATTCTGAACTGCACTTTTTACTTCTGTTATCTCAAAACTGATGTATGGAATTAAGCGCTGGAGAGTAAAGATGGAAAAGGGCAGCTGGAGGTAACAGACAGCTGAGGTGTAATGCCTGATGTGATTTGGGACTAGGATTCTATCCTGATGTTATCACTCACCTCCCAGGAACTATTAAGAACCCCAGGAACTAATTTAAGTTACTCAAACTCACAGGAAGCTGACTGCAGACTCTAATCTGTACACGTACGTAAGTAGAATATCTATTCAAAGAACTCATATCAGTTATCTGCCTTGCCTCCGAATCTACCCTTTAATGTAAGTACATGGACCTGGGAGTATGCAAACCATGGTGCTGCAGCATCACTGTCTAGCAATGCCAATATGGGCTGTGATGCTGCAATCTGAGGAAAGGGACAAAGGATTTGTTCCACTTGTTTCCCATCTGCCTGCACTTCCTGCAAGCACCCTACAATATTTCTTCACTCTTTAGCAGCAGAAGCTCTGCTTACAACTTTTCCAGTAGTTATAGAATCAACATAATTGGCTCTTAATAATATCCCTGTTCCTAACTGTTTCAAATTAAAACACTTCTTTGTGAAAGAGGGAAACCCTTACACTACAGAAAATTAAATAGAATTTGATGAATGATTTAGGAGTGAGAAGCTATTGTGATGAATAGTAAAAGGGGAGTTGGAAGCTCTTTGGGAATTATTTCTATGAAATAAAAATGACTGCTGCTCTCCATATCGAAGTTTTTTTTTCTGATGAATTAGGATCAACTACTTAGACTTAAAGTGCCCTCATTCCTAAATAGTATAGGAGCTCCACACACAGTCATTTTAAAACACTATGAGTCAAGCACATTAACACATTTAAATTACTGTTACTCTATACTTACATTAATGGTATATTGGTTTAGACTAGTACTGAAAGTGACAGTAAACCCATATTAACACTGTACTAGGTAGAAATTACTTCTCCTTCATCTAACCAATCCAGGGCTGTTATGGCAGTTTCACAAGCAGTTGTTATCAGGTTCTGTTTATCTTGTCATTCTGCTGGATCTCCTAATGGTTCACGATGTTGTTCAACTTCCAGCTATTTCATCTGCATAGCAGCCAGCATAGAAGGACTTGCTCTTTCCTACTAAGGACACTTAGAAGTTAAAACACATCACTTCCAATTGTATGCTACTGTCCAGAATTAGTGACACTGTCAAATTAGGCTACAAAATCTTTATTCTAGACAGAATAGTCATGTCTTCTAATCTGCATAAGGGATAAACAGCTATTGGTAGAGGATAAGCAGGCTGGTCAACAGTATTGTAACCTAGCTCTTTCTGACTTCACCCTTAGGGTTTTTTTTTTTTTTAATAATAATAGCACTAATGAGAGAAAGTTCATTTTCTATACAATTAACCTATTTTAAAAGTGTATATAACTCAATGCTTTTAGTACATTCAGAGTTGTATAACATCACACCATCCGTTTAGGAACATTTTCATCCTCTACCAATCACTCTTCTTTTCCCTCTAGTCTCTCTCCTGGCCCTAGACAATCACTAATCTGTCTGTCTTTATGGATTTGACTATTCTAGACATTTCACATAAATGGAACACCTCCAATATGTGATCTTTTGTTACTGGCTTCTTTTACTTAGTATAATGTTTTCATGGTTCACCAATTTTGCAGCGTGTATTAGTACTTTATTTTCACTTTAGTAACAGACAGACCATCATATGGATATACCACATTTTACAAGTACGAAGAAGAAATCAGATGACAGACACTTGGGTTTTGTTCACTTTGGGGATATTAAGATTTTTGTAATGCTTTTATAAATATCTGTACACAAATTTTTGGGTGGATATATGTTTCCATTCCTTCTGGGTACATTTCTGGGACAGGAATTGCCAGATTACATGGTAGCTCTATGTTTAACCTACTGACGAGCAACTAAATTGTTTTCTAAAGAGGCTACATCATTTTAGATTCCCACCATCAATATGTGAGCGTTCCAATCTCTTCACATCGTCACCAACACTTGTTGTATTTGACTTTTTAAAATAATCATCCTAGTGGTTTGAAGTGGTATCATTAGGTTCTCATGTTTAATAATATTAAATTTAAGAAACAAAGATGAAATGGGGAAAGTGCTGACCCGTATGCTTAGTCACAGTTCTATTGCTTGGAGTGAATAACTTACCCTCTTGATATCAGTTTCCAAATCCACAAAAAAGTCAAGCTACATGGATGTTTAAGGTCTATCTCTAAAAGTCTTACTATCTAGGATGACTAAAGGACTGACTTATCTATGACATTTTCTAAGGAAACTTGTCCAGGAAATGAAGGTCTAATTAAGCAAGACAGTTGCAAACCTGAAGGTCTGGTTTATCTATGAATAAGCAAAAATTGTTAACATGTACATATTTCAATTCTTAAGATCAATTGTTCATAGCAGGGAGTGGTGGTACATGCCTGTAATTCTAGTTACTTGGGAGGCTGAGAAAGGAGTTCAAGGCCAACTTTAGCAACTCAGTGAGAACCTGACTCAATATAAAAAATAAAAAGGGCTCAGAATGTAGCTCAGTTGTAGAACACCTCTAGGTTCAATCCCCAGTACAATAAAAAAAAGTGCATTTTGTTTTGTGTGTTTATGTGAGTCTATACATGTATACATATGTATATACCCATACACACACATATATATGGTTATTTCACAAAACAGGCTGTATTCAAGATGTTTGGAAAACAATGAGTTGAACAAAATTGTGGTAGAATTTTAAGTTACTTATCCAAAATCCATTACCTACATCTTTCTCAGTTTAACATTAATTTGATCTAGAACCTCCATAGGCCTAAGTCCACAATGATGAACTGTTTTCAATCTAAGCTAATCACAGCAATTCTGTTCTCTGCTTTGTCCACCTTCCTTGTATGTGGGGAAAATCTTGATGTTCCTGCCCAGTTTAAATCTCTTAACACCTTCCCTAATCCAACAGAACTGCGACCTCATTTGCATTTCTCCAGCACTTTCTATATTACCCCTATCACACCTACTCCCATAAACGACCTCTCCTCCCATCAGGCGAACAATGTATGCTCCTACAGAACCCAAGGGGTCTTATTTCTTCCAGTGCCCCAGTGGCTAGCAACATTAGCTGAGGTGAACCAAAACAATTACCACTTTACCATGAAAAACAAATAGAAACTGCACTTATATAAGACCCAGTTACTTATTTCTCCCTTGTTGTAGGAGAGCTGACCTTTCTTCAGTGAACTTTTACTAATGAATCCCCAACAGGAGAAACTGATGAAGGGGGGAGTTGCTGCAAAATTTGCTTTAGCAGGGCTGGAGCGGTGGCTTGGTTGTTTCAGCGCTTGCCTGGCAAGCACGAGGACCTGGGTTCAAATCCCAGCACCACGTACACAACTGAGTGTTGGAGCAACTAAGGCCATGTGAAAAACTAAATAAAGCTGTTTCTTTCTCCGTCTCTCTCACTGTCCTTCTCTCTTAAAAAAAAAAAAATTGCTTTAGCAATCGCAATACTTACGATGACAACAGCTTATTAGTGCTTACATGCAGGAGGAGCCTGGCTACCCGTTTGAGAGACCCTGTTTAATTCTCTCAAGCGCTACACACACACACACACACACACATAGTGTTAATGTCTACGTGGGGCCTTTAGATATAAATAAGTGAGGTTCAGAGGATTTATCTGACCTCCTCAAACCAGGTCACCAGGCCAGGGTTCTCCACTCCAGGCCCCCTTCTTCATCCGGAAGTATTCTGGTGAGTTGGTTCCCTTGGAATGAACCTGGGTTTATTCGGGCTCACGCGTGACAGCGAAGGCGCTACAGCTGTCTGGAGCTCCACAGACGCGAGAGCCGAGGCGCCGTCACCAGAACCGTTTCCTCGGGGCGCCAGGCCTCCAGGAAGTGTCCTAACCTTAAGTTTAAACCGCCCGCGAACTGCCTGGGAACTGGAGGTGTGGGGCCGCTGTCCGCCTGCGGCCTCACAGCGCTTCTCGCGTTTTCCGAACCTACCTCACGAACGCGGCCCTTCATCCCTGCAGGTCTAGCGCCGGGCACCTCCGGCCAGAACGCTTTCCTCGCAGAACCCGCCCTCCCACCTGTCGGAAGTGACGAACCGGAAATGCCTGCTCCCTCAGGGGGCGGGCCAGCAAGATGGCGGCGCCCAGCGGCCGGTGAGGAGAGAGGACGCGGGGATACCGGGGAGCGGCCAGACGCGTGCGTTATGGCCGCATCCCCGCACACGCTCTCCTCTCGCCTCTTGACAGGTATGGTACCCGAAATTCTGGGGAAAATTCTTTATTTTTGCCACGTGCGAGGCTGTGGTTCCGGCCGGCTGCAACCTTGGGAGCCCTTGGCGAGGTCGGCTGATTAACGGTGAGGAGGAAGTGACCTTGGGAATAGCCTGGTGTGAAGAGGCCACGACCTGTGGACCAGTTTTGCACGGTGACCCCCAGTGGTCCACACCATCTGCTCCATCCGTCTCTCCTGGATGTGAGCGCAGAGTTGAATCTTATTGCTCAGCTCAGCTCATCAGCGCCTCAGTTTCCAACCGCAGGCTGTAAGGACAAGGGAAGCAGCCTTGTCATTTCCACTCATTTCCACTCCGCAGCCTTGATGCAATATAAAGAGTCATGGTGAAGAGTGCAAGCGGCGCTCCCGAGTCCTGCCTAGACTCTGGGCTTTGTACCCTCAGCGTGGTCCCTCATACAATCCTCCACCTTGAAGGACCTATGACAAATGAATGATGAAGCTTCAGTGCCCGCTCCTGACTTGTGGCAAGGTCTCATCTCAGATGTCACCTTTTCAGATGCCTACCCTGACCATCTAAAACAGAGCCCCTTGCCCCTCTTGTCACAGCTTCCTATTTATTTATTTCACCATGGTTAACACAGTCCATATTGGATGTACATAAACCACTTTATTATTTGTTTCTCCCAATTAGAGTATGAAGTTTGTTAAGGTTGATAGGGACAGTGTCTGTTGGATTCACCCAATGCTCAGGATAGTACCTTGTGCTCTCAATAATTATTTGTGAATGAATGGAATGTGACCTGGTGGAGATATTTAAGTGAAGGTTGGGTATTATTTTGCCCTCTGTATTTTATATGAGGGAACATAACTGTTGACTGCGTGGAGAGTGTGTGACCTGTGGTCCATATTAGAGATCAAATACTAGAAGCCTTTTCGTCACACTTCAAAAAGTTTTCAGGCCTCTCACCTAGCACATATAAGCGCTCTGCAGTGTCTTGTGACTCAATGAAATGCCTTTCTTTTTTTGTGTGTGTGATGTTATTTTTACGGGTCTCTTCTGATTTGTGTGATTCTCTGGGCAAATCATTTGACTTTTCTGGAATTGAGTTTACTCAGTCTATAAAATGAAGTAATTGAACGAGATGATCTCAAAGGTTGCTTCTAGCTCATAAAGTGGGGCACAGAGTAGAAGGGTGTCTAGCTGAAACAGAGTTGACCAGGGGTTGTTAATTGTTGAAACCGGGGGATAAATAATGGGTAGGGGGTGTTCATTGAACTCTTCTGCTTTTACATATGATTGCAGTTTTCATAATAAAAAGGGTTTTTTTTTTTAAGGAATATGATTCGTTTTAAAATCATATCTTTGTTACCTTCTACCATCTGTGATTGTGCATATTCTTTTATTTTAACTCTAGGGACTCATTCTCCAAGGTCTCATTCCTTCTTAGTACTTGAGTTGTGCATGTATGGAAGCCTTTCCAATGTGCATATTTCAGACTAGCTGTTTTTGCCTTTCTGTTCTGTATTTGCAGCTTCCTATCAGGCAATTTCACTGAACTCCCCGGTCCAGTAAATAAACTGAACATGGCCCACGTAGCTTGTTGCCACATCAGTTTTTGTCATGGTGGTATAGAATAAATTAATAGCTTATTTAATAGCTTATTTTCTGAAACTGAATATATCACCAACAAATCTGATAGTAAGTGGTCTCTATGACTTACTGTGATCCATGTGGAAGATCCATTAAGAGAGCTTCATGGGAAGAGGTGGCAAAGAAGGTAAACTAGGGCTATTTTAGTTATGTAGTAATCTAGTAGTTTTATCTGATTTTGCTTATAAAAATTCAAAATATTTTGTAGCCATTAAATAAATTTCAGGGCCTTTAAGCTTTTGTCTCCTTATCTGATTTTAAAAGGCCTGCAAACATGATCCACTGTTGATGGCAAATATGGTCAAGTTTTTTAATGTATCTGTTGTATTTGAAAACTTATTTTAGTTTACCTAGGGCTGAAATATTCATTTCTAATCATTGATTCGTACAAATATGACATGTTTTGCCTAAAGAAATTATTTTCATTATTTTAAGTGTGGTTTCTAGCTGTTTTTTCTTCATACTACTATTCTGTAAAATCTCAGCTTGACCCAATTAATCTTAAAAGATATTTTTCCAAGGCAGTTCTAACACAAACATATGTTCCTATATTTAAAAAAATAAGCATGACATAATTAACCACAGTTTGAAAATACGATTTCAATGAAGGAGTGACTTATCTCCAGACTAAGATAATTGCCATGTATTTCTAGAGTAGTGTTAGTTCTCCTTCCCACAATACAGGAAGGCCATGTGAGCTATCAAGTCATTTGTAGAGAGCAATTATAAGCAAGAAAGCAACATAAAGTTGAATAAGCGGTAATGCATGTGGTGTGTTTAATGGAAGATCATGAGACAACTTTGCTTTGGTGAGTTTGTTTACAGGTTTGAGTAAGTAATATGTATTCTGAACTTTAAGAGGAAAATTTAGTTTATGGAACATCAAGAAGAATGGAAATTACTTAAGGCAGGATGACTGACTTGAATCCTACCACCATTACTATAATCCAAATGTGAGATCGTAGTGATCTGTATGAGTAGGAATGGAAAGAAGTGGACAGGTTTACCAGTAATTCTGAGTTGACTGGACTTGATAATTGTTAGATGATAAAGGAAGAGTTCAAGGTGATTCTGAAGTCTTAAGTAGGTAATGGTTTTTCTTTTTTTCTGAGAAGAATAAGAAAGGTGAGAATAAAGTATTCTTAAAGATATATTGTTATCCATCCGTGTGGAGACACCAAGAGCAGTTGAATAAAGGCCTAATTGACTCTCTAGTAATGGGTTGAAAATTAACAATTACCCTTTTGCTCAGGGACAATATTTATTGTCCAGAATAGTGGGAATGCAGCTGCTGTAAAGTGACAGACCCAGAAAGAAGAGACACCTAGGAAACTGATAAGCAGAAAACAGAGAACCAAGAACTTTTGGTGTCATGACAGTCATGGAAGGAGAGATTTAAAAAGAAAGAAAAAACCCATAGTTTTGTACAGATTGTCAAAGACTTGAATAGAATGAGGCCTAAGACAGAAGTATTAGATCTGATTTGAGAGATGATACAATAGAATGATTTAAAGCCAAATTTAGATGCAACAAAAATAGTTTATTACTAACTAGATTGATAGGTCCTATTTCATCAAGAACCATTTCCTCTTCCTGTAGATTCTCTTATCCTACATGAACAAAATATTAAACTGAAATACGTGTTTCAGTTTGCTGTCATTTAATAAGAAAAATAGTTCTTTTCATTTTCAACCTTTTTGAAAAGTGTCTGAACTGGTTGTTTTATATTTTCTTCTTAAAAAGATCTGTAGTGTAGACATTTCAGAATTTAATATAAAAGCATAATGCTCGGGAAGTGAAAACTTTCACAATTCTTCCTAAAGAATTATACTAAATTAAAGCATGAGCGATTCTAAGAAATTGCATTTGTCCATGACTCTGGATTAGATAATTTTAGACCTGTGACCCGTTGCACAGTGACTGCTTAACTTGGCTGACTTTGCTTCTGGGTAGTATAGTTGTCATTAACTGGGTAGTATAGTTGTCATTAACCATCTCATTTCATTAACCATGCTAACCCTTCTTCCTCTTCTTTGTTACAGGTTGGGTAGGAGGACGTGCTTGGTATCTAGAAAGAAGAGGTATACAGGAATCCCCTCACAAGTTTATGTACCTTTTCAGGAATGTCAATAAGCAGTGGATTACATTTCAGCACTTGAACTTCCTCAAACGCATGGTATGTTTCTCACTCTGTTGCATTCTGCCTATACTTTTCTTTGTATGAGGGAATTTCAGAAATTCCTATTTTAAGAAAGGTTTTAGAAGTGCTGTTTGAGAAAGACTTTTATTTAGTGTCCTCTTAAGTTTATCCAAAACTTTAATCTCTTGTTTTGATTATTCTTAACTGAAACCAGAATAACTCTGGCATTTGAGCTTGAAAGTCTAATCTTGAACTTATTGATGAAGTTTGGAGAAAGATTGAAAACTTCTGTCATACTTTGAGTAGGCTAAAATTAGGAAAGGCTGAACTTTTATGCTCTATCTTTTTAAATTCTTTGAAGTTCTATAAATACATAATAAATGCTTGTTTTAACAGCGTGACCCTCATTTTCTTAAATCATCAGTGTATTTAAAACTCTTTTTAACACATGTGCTTCTGTGTAGACTTAAATGAGTTTTTACAATTTGCTGGGCATTTTACAATGCACATTGAAAATACATCTTAATCCTCTTGTATTCAAATATGTATAAAGTCTTTTTAATATAAATTGAACTCAGAATTCATTCATCTGGTGTAGGTCAGATCTAAGGCTGGTATATGTAATTTTCAGTTGATCTGAAGTAACGAAAAAGACCTTTAACTAGTTACTTGCATAGGTGGTTCCTCATCCCAGGGCTACTTTTAACTGGTTACGAACTCTTGGTTTTGTCATTTTCAGAGTCTAGTGTCCTCGTATGGAAATTCAAGAGAGAATAACAATAGTTCATTTTCTTTAGGAATGTTTGAGATTAAATGAGATATAAAGTACCTCACAAATGTAACTTATTAATTACTGATGTTACTAAACAACCATTTAAAAGCATTGTAGGCCTTAGTTTTATAGTAATGCATGGGTTTGTTTGTTTGCTTGTTTTGGTTTAGTATGTGACACAGCTGAATAGGAGCCTCAACCAGCAAGTAAAACCTAAGCCAGAACCAGTGGCATCTCCTTTCCTTGATGAGAAAACTTCTTCAGGTCAAGCCAAAGCAGAAATATATGAGATGAGATCTCTTTCATCCCCTAGCCTGTCTTTGCCCAGATACCCAAGTGGAAAGCAATTGATAGAAGTAGAGTCTGCCTCCGTCATTGAAAGCCGGGCAGATGTGGGAAAAGAGACAAAAGAAGAAAAGCAGTGGAAAGAGATGAAACTGCATGTGGATGATTTGCCAGGAATTTTGGCTCGACTATCCAAAATCAAACTTACAGGTACATTTTTTTGGGGGGGGCGGGGTGATGTAGATACCTCCTTGCAGCTTTATTTTTAGTTAAACAAAAAGTTCTTTTTATTTTCTGCTCTTAAATAACTTGAAATCTCTTAGTATTTTTCCTCTCTTCACTTTTATTAGGATTCAGAATCGAATTTTTGAATCCTGTTTATGCAGAATTACAAGTAGTATCAAACTTTAAGTATTGCACTAAAATTAATCTCTTTTATTTATTATAAAAGTAGAATGTTTACCTGCTTATTTCCTTGCTTTTAGTGTTTTTATACCTTCCATACTTTAAAAATGCAGTATTTGAGTTGCTGGGCTTGATGTGAACCCACAGTGGGTTCCCAGTTTATTTCTGTGTTTTGCTAAGTACCTCTGAGATTGTCCTGTGTGTGCAGGGATATCAAGTGCTTTGCTGAAAGAAGGCTAAGAACCACTTTTTTGTTTGTTTGGCTAATATTAGCACATTGTATTAAGGTTTTTTTTTCTTTTTTTTGTATACAGTTGAGTATTAACTCATAATTATGTCCTTTGGATGTGACAACCACTCTGTGATTCAGGCAAAGCATTATTTTTATCTCATCTCAGCTGACCTGAGATGGCCTATTCTGTATTAACTCTGTTTAGTAAGCATGTCCTGAACCATTCTTCATACTAAAGGCATAGCCTCTCTTCTTGGATGAGAATACAGAGACAGAATATAATGAGTGAATGATAAAGTGAAACCAAGTGGTAAATGATATTCTGAGTCAAATGAACAGATGAAACTCGGGGGCTTTGAAAGCAGACAAGTATCAGGGAAAAGATTGATTTTGCTCACTTGTCTTTAAAGGGAGTTGAGCCTGAAAATCAGAGCAAAGGGAGTAAACCAGACAACTTCTTCTCCCAGTGACCAGCTTCACTTAATGAAAATTCTTTTCAGGGGAATGATAAATAGACATGGATTTGAAGAAGGAATTGAAGAATTTAGTAAGACTTGGGTAGTGTAACTAAAATGAAGAGACTGATTCTACAGGGTATGTTTGAAAACATGTCTTTGTTCTTTATATTAGGTAGGCAAGAGATCATCACTTTTCTAAAAGAGTTAATCTTGTGTCATTGCACGAGTGCTTGGAGTGTGATGTTGTTGACATGTTAAGAATAACCAGAGATAAGATATGGTCATAAGGATGTCACTCAAGAAAGGAGACCTCTCAGTTTATAGGCATCAGAATTGGCGCCTGTCGACAGCAGGTTCTTCTTCGTGTGTGCCATCATTTAACATGTCTCATCTGCAGATTAGTTCTCTTCCCTTATCATCCCACTTCAGTCAGCAATACCAGTGTTCTTTGCTCCCCCTCAATGGTAAACTGTAGAATCACTTTAACTCTTTGCTCTCCAGTCTCCCCTTGATCTCTAGTCAAACATCTAAGTGTTAACCAAGAGAATCTTTTGTAATACCTGTAAGATATGCTTTCTTGTCCTCATTTCTTAAGCTGTTATATCTTTGGGATCTAGTTTAGGTCCCAAAGAAATGGAGACATTGGTTTTGGCAGTAGTTTCTAACTATCCCTTTCTGCATTCATTCCCGGCTCCCCCGCCCCTGCATGGCATGGCATTTTATGCTGCTCAGAGCTGCCAGACTAACTTTCCCAAAATATTGCTTTTAGTTTTCCTGACCTACACAAGTCCACTCTTTCTTCACATTGCCTCCTTCAGCTGCCTGGTTTTAAAGTAACACTGTAATCTGGAATGATTAAACTTTTCCCACAAGCATACCTTTTTTCCTTTCCTTATCCCCTACCCTGTGATTGAAGCCAGTCCTTCCACCCCACCATACTTGTTTCCCCTGCCTATGGGGGAGTGGGTTGCCTGTCCTAAATCCAGTCAGATCCTCTCAGCCTCTCCAGTATATCTACTTTTGACCTCAGTCTTGAGTCCAGAACCTGGCTGTGATATTTAACTAGCCATTGAGACTTCAGGCAGTTCCTTAACTTAATTGAGACAATTTCCATATCTGTAAAGTTGGAATGATAATAAGTAGTTTAGGAATGAAATCACTTAATACATCTAAAGCACCCAACAGCATGCCTAATGCAAGGGAGCCACTGGAAGTTTAGTTTGCAGATAACTATAGTAAATGGTTGATTGTTTAAAGTGTGTCAGTCCCCTGAGCTTGTTCCTAACTGCACAGGTTGTTGAGGGCAATGAGCATTTATACGGGAAGTAAAGATGAAGAGGAGAATTTTAAGCAGAGGCAGAAACCATCGTAAAGACAAAGAAATCATTGCATCCTGGCATGTTCAGAGAACAGCAGTGTGACTGAGTAACACAGTATGACTTAAGTATTGCGTAGGTGAGGTATTACTGGAATGGAATCGTTAGGCAGAGGTCATATTGAGACAGAGATAGGCTATTATACAGAGCAGTGAAAGTTCTGGAAGGGTCTTTGGAGGAAAATCATCACTTTGAGCTTTGTCTCATTTATCTTTTTTTTTTTTTTCTTTTTTAAGAGACGGAGAGGGCCAGTGAGAGAGATAGAGGAAGAGAGAATCAATTTCATTTAGTTTCTCATGTGGCTTTTGTTGCTCTGATACTTAGTTGTATATGTGGTATCAGAGTTGGAACCCAGGTCCTTGTACATGCCAGGCAAGTACTGTAACCGCTGAGCCACTGTTCCAGCCCCATGTTTATCTTTCAAATGTCTTAATTACTATTAAATTATTATAGGCTTATTATAAAAAAAAAGTTCAAATAATACAGAAATAATACATCTTAAACTAAAAAAGTGCCCTTTCCATAAAACCCCTGCTTGAAATACAGCCTTCTCTTTATGTAGACATATACAGATATAGATATGGTTGTTTTCTGTAACAGAATAGGCGGGATCAGTTTCTCTGTCTCTTTTCCTCTTTCATATACATGCACGTAGTTATGTAACTGGCAGTTTTCTAGTAAACAATATTAACCTCACAGGATACTGTTCAGTTCTATGGATCTACCATTATTTAAGAATTCCTCTACAGGCAAATGTTTAGGGTATTTCTAACTTTTTACTATTAAAAGCAATTATGTGGGGGCTCAGCAGTTTCGGCGCTTGCCTTGCATGTGCAGGGACGCAGTTTTGTACCCAGCACCACGTACACAAGGAAGTGTTACAGCAATGAAACCCATATGAAAAACTAAATAATGTTGATTCTCTCTTTTTCTCTCCCTCTCACTGTCCCTCTCTCTTTAAAAACAAAACAAAACAAAAAGCAATTATGTGATGAAATTTTATGTTCGTATGTGTCTTTACGTAAACTACATGACTCTCACTGTAAAGTATAAGTGTTTAAGAATTTAATGGCTAACTTAAACATTTTAATTTTTGGTGTCAATTTGTTCTCTGTGTAACTGACTACATGTCATCCTTACCATTTTTGTTAATTTTTTTCATTGAAAAAAATTTTTATGCGTTTTCATTGTGTAGGTTTTGGTGGGATTTAGCATCTTTTTCTTATTTTGATCAGGCATAATTTTTCTTCTGTTGTTGTAGATATCCTTGACATCCTTTTATGTTCTTAATGGTTTCTAATAATTCAATCATGAAATAAATTTAAAACACCCAACATCAGGGCTGGAGTGGTGGTTTAGCAATTGGTACACCTGCCTGTCATGTGTGAGGACCTGGGTTTAAACCCCGATACCTCATAAGTATCTGAGAAATAAAGCCAGATGAAAAACTAAATAAAATTGATTCTATCTCTCTCCCTCCATCTCTCTCTTTCTCTTTAAAAAAGGAAGTAAAATAAATAAATTAAAACACCAAATATTATGCCTGACAACATAGGAAGAGCTGAAAGATTGATTTCCAATTAATTGCAAGTAAATAAAGAAAATTACTATTTCATCCATCACATTCATTACAGATATTCTTTTTACATCTTGTCTTTCTTTTTACTTTTATTTGCGGTATTTTGTTGTTTTCTTTTACTTCCCTAGTGAAATTTTTAACTTTTCCATAGTTAAATTTCTTTGATTTTTTTTTTCAGGCTGAAAAATTTTTACCATCCTGTGGTTATAAAAGCCTTCATTCACGTCTTCTTATGAAATTTTTATATTTTTGTATATTCTTTCAGGTTTGGGGACTATCTGGAATTTATTTTAGTAGAGAAGGATTAATACTTTTATGATAGTACTGTTGAGCAAGGATGTAAATAAAGTTTTACTGGAATACGGGTTTGACCACTTGTTCTATGCTGGTACATGCTACAGTACCAGAGTTGAGTGAATGCGATGGAAACCTCATGACTTGGGAAGCCTAAAATACTGCCTGGTCATTTACAATCTATATTTGTTTACCTGTTTTAAAAGAATGTGGACTAAGGAGAAGCAAGAATGAGGACAGACTGATAGTGATAGTCAATTGAGAAATGATTTGGGGCTAACCTGAGCCTGTGACAGGCAATGAGGAAAAGAAAGAGAGGTATAATCAACAAGGAAATAGAACGAACAGAACTTTAGTTAGATTACAGTAGAGTGCTAGGGAGGCATAAAATAGAAAGTTGAGGACATGGGTTTGCAGAGTTTGAATAGCTTTAGGTAAAGCAAGTATTTACCAGCCCCCAGGCCCTAGTCTCATTATCCCTAAACTCTATCCAGCTTTCTGTGATGGAGCAGTGTGTTATCCTGTGAGCTCAGAATCCCTCTGTTTCTTTTGGCTACCATTTTCCTTTCAATGGTGCTTTTCTGTTTTAGTCAGCTTTTTTGTCACTGACGAGAAGACCAGACAAGGACAATGTAGAGGAGGGAAAGTTTATTTTGGTTCATGGTTTAGAGGTTCAGTACTTCGATGGTCAACTCCATAGCTGGAGGCTCAAAAAGAGGCAGAAAATTATGGCAAAAGGGTGTGGCAAAGGAAAGCAGCTCAGGACATGGCAATCAGGAAGCAGAGAGAGCCCCCAATTAACAAGGACAAAATATATACCCAGTGAACTACCTCTACAGCCACCCAGCCTGGTGCGGTCAATCCACCGTTAAGGTAGAGTTCTCATAGTGTAGTCATTTCACCTCTGCATGTTTTTACATTGTCTCACACATGAGCTTTGGGGAGACACCTAAGATTTAACCCATGGTTGTATTGTTTTTTCTTTTATGTGGCTTTATGGTTACATATCTGAATTGGCATTCCAGGGTTTGATATTTAAAACATGGTGTCAGAAATCTCAAGCAGTTATTATTTTGTAATGCACACTGTTTTGTATGGTGTGTTTCAACTCATTGGTTCCCAAATGTAAGTGCAATAAGGAGCACTTGTGGTATGCTGGTTAAAATGGTGATTCCTAGCCATTGCTAGCCCCAAGGATTCAGATCCCCTAGGGCTAGGATAAGACCCAGAAATCTGCGTGTTTGATACTATGCCACATGAGTCTGATGCATGTGGTCCCAGACACACTGAAAAACTGAGTGAGGCATGACACAGACAATCGATAAGAATCTCAAACCCCCTGGTCTGGCTGGCTATGGAGAAAAATCAACTAGCGACAGCCAGAGTAGCTGGTTAGTACAACTGGCAGAATATGAACCACAAAACTGGCACACAAAACAAGATAAAAAGCGTACCACAGCCTCACCTACAGCCACAGATGGAATAGGCCCAAGGCAGTAAATTTCCTTTTGTATGATTTTATATATTCCATCCCCCAGGTTTCTGGATGAACTAATTGAATTAAACTCATTTCCTTCTGCTTATTTCATTTGAGGAAGAAGCGCCCTTTGGGTGACCCCTACCCATTTCTCTGACCTTTTTCCTCCCTAGTTTATTACTTGAATTCATGTATCTTGGAGTCAGCAGGATTTTTTTCTTTAAGAAAATTCCTGATATCTGCAAATTGATTTTTTTTTTTTTTTGGACTCTTAACATTTTGGGCAGTTCATTTATAGCTAATGATAGTCAGGATAAATATCTAGGAGTCAGTGATCACTTTTATAGAACTAGTCTTTCTATGCCTTCTTTTGTTTATATCTGTAATATGCCAATGATAATTAAATGGAGAATAAGGAAGGACCATATAGTGATCCTTACATTTCCTTTGTAAGATAGCTGGGTAGCAGCCCACTGAAGCCTTGGCAGTTAAGCCAGGATATGGGCCAAACATTTGCTGGTGTGAATGTCATTTAAAGACTTTTTTTTTTCTATGAAGGGAAGTAAGGCTGAGTTTATAAAGAAGGAATAATATGTCTCCCTTGAGTTTCTCTTGCCAACTGAACTATTTACAACCTGTTTTTGGAGTTTGTTGCATGGACCACACTAGGGTGAGGAAATTTTATTTGGATTAGGATCATAAGAGGCTTTAGTGACTCAACTGAGTTTATACTTAATATAGGTCAATAAAAAGCAGAACTTTTTTCCTGAATAACATCTGTGTTGAAAAGTTACAACACATTTCCTGAGACCAGAACAGTAAAGTAGATTGTTTATTGGAATCAGTAGATTATGCTGTTGATGGAGCATATATAAACTATAGTCTATCAATGTATAGATTTTTGTATACTACCTTTTATTAAAAGAAAAAAGCAAATAAGTAAGGGTGCAAATTCATTTTAGATTGCGTTATAATTTTTAAAAACTATCTTACGATAATACTCATTTATCATAAAGCTATGTCAGTGGATGTACGTTTTCATAAAATTATTAATTGAATGGCTTATGATTTCTTGAAGTTTATATCTGGAAATAATTATTTTTATGTTATCTTACTAAATGTTATGGTATATATATCTATTAAGTCTTTATAATATAGATCTGTTAAGTCTTTTATCTTTATTTTTTTGTTTGTAATTGGTGCTTTATAGATATGCTTAATGGTGGAATTCACCATGTTATATTTATACGTGCACTGAGTGTGTTTTGTCAGATTCGTTCTTCATTTCTTCCCCCTCCCCATTCTTCCTACCTCCTCCTGAATCCCTCAATCCCTCAATCTCCTTCTTCTAGTCACTGATCTTCCCTTTATCTTTATATCTGATCCCTGTTTTTTCTTCTATTTTGCTCTAGATTCTGCATATGTGAGAAAACACTTGACCCTTTTTATTGTCTTAAGTTTAAAATTATGTTTATTAAGAATTTATTTTTGTAAACATATTGGAAAAAAATTCCCCTTTAATTTTACCAATTCAAAATAATAACCATTTTTGAAAATTTTCATACATTTAGCTTATAGATTTTTTTCTATGCATCTCATGTTCTTGTTTTTTAAACAAATGTAAAATAGTGTAATTTTTAAAAATTAATACTCAATACTTTTTATCATTGGGTCTGTCCTGTTTTGGGTGATTTATTTTAAATTTCAAAGCAATATTTTCTTTTTAAAGAGAATCAATTTTATTTAGTTTTCATGTGGCTTTTGTTGCTCCAACACTTCGTTGTGTGCATGGTACTGGGGTTTGAACCCGAATCCCCAAACATGCCATGCAAGCACTGTAACTGTTGAGGCACTGCTCCAGGCCTCTAAAAGTAATATTTTCTTAAGACAAAAAGCACAAAATAATGTATAAGAAGTCCCCAATAGTCCATATAGTACCTAGAGAGTTTGCATATAGTTTTCAGCCTTTAACTGTGCACAGTCTGTATTTTAAAGTTAATAGCACAGCCTCTGAGGTTAGACTGGCTGGATTGGAATTCCTGGCCTACAGTTTATTGACTTCGTGGTCATAGGCTCATTTTTTTCCCAAGTCTCAAAGCCTCAGTGTCTTTACCTGTAAAATGTGGAAAATCCCATCTGAAAGAATTATTTTGAAGTTTATAAGAAATAATTCAAGTAAATAATTTAGTACCATATCTAGTGAATGTTCAAGAAAGATTAATTATTGTTAGATCATATTATGCTATATTAGTGCATACATAGTATCTTTGTTTTATAAAAATGTGGTCATATCACACAATTTGTTCACTTATTTATATTCTTCCCTACATAGTATATCACAGACATTTTATCAGTACAATTAAATATATTTCTCTTTTCTAAAGTGATAGGATTCCTTGTGTGAATATATTGAATTTTTTGAACCATTTCCTTTTTAGTGGATATTTGAGTAGTCTCTAATTTTGGTTATTAAAAATAATAGTTTTGTTTGTTTTTGTTTTTTCTTTTTTTCTTTTTTAGAGAGGAAGAGAGTGAAAGATTGAGAAAGGAAGAGAGAATCAATTTTTATTTATTTTTTCATCTGGCCTTCATTTCTTGACACTTAATTGTGTATGTAGTGCTGGGGCTCGAACCTGGGTCATCTTGGATGCCAGGCAAATGCTACAACTGCGTGCCTTTGTTTTTAATGATACATGACATACCTCTGCAAAGTTACACCATAATTTATTTACTTCTATTTAGGTAGTTTTTGTTTTATTATTACTGTTATAAATAGTGCTGTAATGAATATCTTTGAAGCATATTTATGATGATTTTCCTCAGATAAGGACATGCAAGTGCCTTGCTGGGTCAAAGAATATCCCATGCTTTTTAAAGCTTTTGACATATTGATGTATTTCCCTCGAGAAAGGTTTTACCAGTTGATTATGTTTCCAGAACAGCCAACCTGCCACACCTTCATTAGTGAATACTAGATAATAGTGTATCTTTTTAGATAACTGCCAACTTGATATATAAAAATTGGCAGTTTTTAATTTTATATTTAAAACTATCTATGAAGTTTGATATAATTTTTATGTTGATTGAGTGTTTGTATTTCCTTTGTGCATGGCCTTTTCTCCTTTCAAGCTTCTTCTGTTTGTCTTTATCTTTTGTAAGGGTTTTTTGCTTTGTTTTGTTTGTTTCTGTTTTGCAGTATTGTGGATTGAACCCAGGGCCTTGCGCGTGCTAGTCAAGTACCATACCACTGAGCTGGGTCCCAAGCCATTTTTATATTTTATTTTGAGACAGGGTCCCCTTAAGTAGCCTGGAATTTGGCAGTCCTCCTACTCCAGCCTCCCTAGTAACTGGGATAATAGACAAGTGACATCACACCCAGCTGACTGTTCTTTACATTGCATATTAAAGGACTTGATCCTATTATATTGTATTGTATTGTGTTATATGTGTCTTATGTCTTATCTTTTGTTTGCTTCTTTTCATTTATCAATATTTTGAGGTGCAAAAGTTAATTTTTTAGGGACTCAGAGGTGGGAGAGGCAAGGGAGGGGAGAAGTGTATGGGAGGGATATTGGCCAAAGTATATTGTTATATTGTGTGCATGTATGAATATGTAACAAAAATTCCATCATTATGTACTACTGTAATGCACCAAAAAAAAAAATGTGGGGAAAAAAGCTAATTTCATATAACCAAATTTATTAATGTTTTTCTTTGTGGTTTCTGAGGGATTTTTATCCCATATTTAGGACTTCCTATATGTAGATTTTATAAGTAAATATTTATTTCTTTTAATTTGACATTTTTGTGATTGCATATTTTATGTTAGAATTTTTTATCTATAGGATACGTATTTTGATCAGTGGTTTAAGATGGATATTGAACCAGTTGTACTAAGTTGTTAACCAGTGTTTGAGTATCTTATTCAGAAGTTTCAGAATTTTTGAAGCTCTATCCCTGGAAAAACCTCTTTTCCTAGCCATCCCCAAAGTATTCTGCTACTGTCATAATTGGAATTTACATATGTTTGCAGACTGAGGCAGGGATGATTTAAGTCTTTACCACATTATATCATTTTTATTTATCCAAATCTTTTACACCCCTAAAGTTTTATAGTTTTCTTTAAATAGTTCAATACATTTGCTGATAAATTGATTTGGGGGTATTTAAAGAAAATTTTAGCTGATTATTGTTTGAATATTTTTTCAGAAACAATAATCAAATAGTGCTCAGATTATCTCCTTTTTGCGTGTGTTTATGCTAGTTGTTTTTTTTCCTGCTAACTGCCTCTTGTCTTACTCTCTCTACTTGCTTTCCTCCTGTAATTTTTCACTTCGTTTGGAAAGGTCCTCTGAGATGTGTTATGTACAGCACTGATTTGATTTTTTTTGCTGTTTCCTTTTTATTACATCTCTTGACTTTTAATATTCTGCTAAGGCAGTGTTTCTTTTCAATTTTCTTAAACTACTTTATCTGTTTTATAGGGTATTTTTTTTCTAGGGTATAAAAATTTATTTTTTCTTATTCAGCTGATACTCCCTGAGTGCCTGCTGTGTTTTAATCATGTTTCTAAGTGCTGTGAACATTCGAAGGGTGTATGGCTAAAGTGGGGCACCTGCATGATCTTGCTCTTATGAAGAGCTATAGTTTTGTAGTATATCATTTTCAAAAATACATTTAAACTCTTTTGCTTCCATACTTTTTTTTTCATTTATGTTGTTTTTTGTGAGTTTCCATTGATCCATTTTACCTCTCTTCTTTATCCATTCTGGAATGAAGACTATTTTAGATGTTAGTTAGACACCTAGATGACTATAAGACCCATGAGGGCAGGGCATTTTGTCTGTTTGCACTGTTATATCCTTCATGCCTGCAGGGAATCCTGGAACATAGTAGGTGGTCATTATATGCAGATTACATGGTTAGATTTGTCTTCATTCCTTAGCAGTTTCTCTTAGTGCTGGTGGACTTGCTCCCTTTTTAAGCTAGAAGAATGCCTTCTGGTATATCAGCCCTGGAGCCTGAAGAAGAGGAGGGAGCAATGGGCAAGGGAAGTTTTTCTTAAAAAGATTTTTTCATTACATTTCTGAAACCATAGTGCCTTTTTTTTTTTTTTTAAGTGGGGCAGAGGTGGGGCTAGAACCCAGAATCTCATGCTTGCTAAGCAAGTGCTCTAGGCAAGTGCTGGACTACACCCCACCCCCTAGACTCAGTTTTTATTGTCTTTTGCCTCCACTCTGGGCATTATCTGTCCAACCTCTTTCTCTGATGCCACTGCCTGCTGAGTTGGAAGAGTATCCCCATGTACCAAGATGTGCTGCTAGTGTGGGGCCTGCTACCCTGGATGAAGGCACTCACAAAAATGTTCTGTTTTGTCTATGTAAGAATTACACCAAGGGGAGGCCTTGTTTCCTTTCTAGTGTGACTGTAGTAGCTTTTCTCTTCTAATGGTAATGCAGATCTCTGTAAGCACTTTTGTACTGTGATGGCAGGAGGACTTTTAATGGAGTCAGCCCCCCTCTGGCCTTGCTCCTCATCAGGAAGGGAAAATGAGAACCATCAGGATAGACTTTATTTCCCATATTTATCCATTTCTTTATCAGTAGCTATTTAGGTAGTCTGATTTTTTGCTTTTCAGATAATGAAAGTAATGAGTCAGCTATCTCAGTAACTGACTTTAGTTAAGTCTCAGCTATACTATATTTAACAAATATTTCTGGAGGTTTTTTTAGTATCATGTCTTTAATTTATTGCTGATGAAGTTTTTTCTTGTTACTTAATTTATTACTGATGCACGTTTTTTCTCTAATTTTCATTTTTATTGCACTATTTCAGTTAATTTCTGGTAGGACTGGGGTTGTATAGATGATTTAGCTAATGTTCCAACTTAGATGAAAACTATATTTACCTAGGCTGCTCTGTTTATTGATAATTTAATTTTCTTAAATTCAGTTTGATATTAATTGAACTGATTGTGTTAAGAGAGTGTGATGGATGCTAGGAAAAGGTATAACTGTAAATTCCTGAGAATGATAACTGTTTTAAACAAATATTGGCAACATTAAAAAAGCATAAAGAAAAACTGATGAGTTAAGAATGGGTTCAGCTTCATATATAAGTGAAAACTTGAAAACAGTAACTTAAACACATAGAGTTTATTTTTTCTCATTAAAGATTTTGAAGCTAGGAGTCTGGAACTAGTGCTTAAGGATGCTGCCAAAATACCTGGTACTTTCTTTTTCTCTGTCATCATTAGATTGTGGTATTGGACCTTGAGACCACAAAATGGATCCCCCTTTCCCCCTGCAATCGTTATGTTGTATTCCAGGCAGAAGAAAGGAAAGTGCAAGAGCAGGGACTACCTTAGTTTTTAATAGAAACTTTCCAGATCTTTGCAGCTTTGCTAACTCCGGCTGCAGGCAAGGTTATAGAGTGTAGTGAAATTCTTACATCTATCATTTTAAAAGCCAAAACATCTAAAATTCAGCTAGTTAACTCTGACAGTAGGCGAATTCTTTGTGTCCTCATAACCCACCCTGGGCTGGCCCATTATGCAACACATCTTCCTGGAAGAGGGCCTGCCCACCTCTCCACTTCATGGTTTTTCCAGAGGAAAATGAAACACCACCCCTTAGTCTGTGACTGCCACCAACATGTGCACTTCATATGTGGTATATTTAAATGAAGACTGATTTGCCAACTCAACTTTGACTTTTCCAGTAGTGGTTATGGACGTGTACTGGTTTGTCAGCATTTTTCCTCTATCATCTTGATAATCAGATACACATTTTGAGACTTGTCATTTATGTTCTGCAGTTTAGTCAGTATGACACTGTGCAAGAGAAGAAAGCTAACCAGCCCACATGCACATCTTCATTGAGAAAGTATAGGTCAATGGTGGAACTTCAGCTATAGAAGGAAATGAGCCATATGACAGAGCTCTTGGTGAACATTTGTTTGAGCAACATGAAATCCTCCTCTCACCTCTTTGTTGCATTAAGGACTTCAGCATCTTGTTCAGTTTTCTTTTCACCCAACATTCCACTGTCAACCTAGAGAATGTCACTATCTAGTGGTTCTGTAGCTTCATATGCCTTCTGAGACACTTAAGTGCTTGATGTGATACAAATTTGGGGGCTCTTAATTTTGCCTCTAATTTCCATCTCTCTGGGTCTGGGTTGAGACTCTGCAATCTGTATTTTATCCAACACGTATGGTTCCCTTAACACTTTGAGAAACACTCTTATTATATGGAAAACCCAAACCCATTCAGTAACCTCTCCTCTATTCCCTCTTCACTCTACACAAATTACCTTGCTTCCCATTTCACATGAGAAAATATACATTTACTTGCCATCTAGTGGGAATTGTGCAGTATCCTGCTAACCCAGTTAATCAGAATTCTCGCCTTCTCTCTGCCTATCCTTTCCCCTCTCTAACATCCACCCCATCAGTAGGCAGCAGCATCAGCCTGGCCCGGTTCCTGTTTTTTCTGCAAGTCCAAACAGAGCTCCATGTACTGTGTGGAGGGGTGCTAGTTGAAGCACTGTGGGGCACCAGAGAACTACCTCTCAATCTACTGGTTGTGCTTGCTCATTTGCATAATTTTCATTTTTGTGTATTATCAAGGACTTGGTTTCTAGATCAAAACGAAATGTGGTATTATCTCATTTATTAAGATTAAGGAATGAAACACCTAAGAGAAGTGACAGAAGTGAATAAAAATGTTTCAAAATTGTATCTTTAAGTACTAAAAACAAGTTTTTGTTCAACTGTTAATTTTGGAAAACCTTCCTAAAACCTACTGTAAAGTTCTAACTTTACTAATAAGGAATAATAGTGAATTTTGGAGGTGAATAATGGAAAGAAGATTGGTGTCATGTTGGCTTTTTAAAAGGTAGAGGTGCGAGGTGTGTTTTTGTCCTTATTAACCCTTTGAGAGATACAATATTGAGGTAGGGAGTGACTGTCTGGAGCATTCTCTCACCCTGTGGCCTTGTTCTTGTTCTTCCATATGGCTTTGTTCACATCTCAACATGTATACCTTGCTACCTTCCCAGTTTGCCAAGCTAGTTCATTTATTCTGATATCCAGTTTACTTCATTGAATCACTTCCCAAAAGTATATCATTTTACTTCACTTCTGGGAAGCCACCTAGGTAGGAGGCCATTCAACAGTCTCCGCAGAGTTCCTGGCTTCACCCACTGAAGCTTCTTCACATCATGTTGTCTTTAATGTCTGTTGACCTATCTGAATCTTCACCAAGGTGGAAGCCTCAGAAGGACAGGGACCATGTCTGTCTTGTTTGCTGACACATTCCCATTTGCACATAACACGCGCTCAAGAAACAGTAGCTTATCGGAGAAAAAAATATGCATAATGAACTCTGTGGATACCATTTGCAGAATTTGGAGAAGCTTAGTCTTTTAATTACAGGTAATCTGTTTGAGTCACAAATCTTAATGGCAAAACCAGGTTCAGAGAAATGCACTGCTTTCATTGTGTAAACATCGTAAAGAGTTAGTTACACAAAGACAGCATGGTACTGGTATCAAGACAGGGAAGAAGACCAATGGAATAGAATAAAAGACCCTGAAACAAATCCTCAAATCTTTAAACATCTGATTTTTGACAAAGGGGGACAAAATATTACATGGAGAAGTGACAGCCTCTTCAACAAATGGTGCTGGACAAACTGGTCATCCACCTGCAGAAAGTTGAAATTAGACCCATATCT
>PVKS010022777.1:0-33461 GCA_004027875.1 Aplodontia rufa
GTCTTGGAAACTGGACTAGAGGCTATTTGTGTTATTTTGGCTAAGAAGTTATCTGCATTTTGTACATGTCCTGAGACTTTCTGTAAGGCTAATTTTAAAAGCAATGGATTTCTTAACCTGGCAGAAGAACTCTCTAGGTAGCATAGCATTCAGGAGGCGGCAAGGGTATTGCTGGTGGCTTTTAGACAAGTTTATGGTGATATTCAGGAACAGAAAGTAGAGTGGAAAGATTTGAAAAACTTGGATTTGAGTAAAACTGGGGATAAACAAGTTGCAATTGTTAAAGACATATTGCCACTAAGGAAATGCTAAAGACTTTATCCTGAGGCAAAAAGAAAGATGACTTGAGGGCTTCTGAGGAATTGGGAAGACCACATCCATTTCAGAATAAAGGAAAAATTTCTTTGAGAAGACACCAGTGGGGGACCCTGCTTGCACAATGGGAGCCTAAGACATTGTTCCACCTTCCTCAGCCATGCAAGCATTCAGAGCCTGCTGCCGCCAGGGTCCCTGATTGAGATGAAAGCAAGTCTTGGCGCTAACCACATGGTGCTGCTGGAATTAGGGGGTCATGAAGGCTTCCACCAAGATTTCAAAGGAAGGTCTGCGAGGCCAGGCAAAGGGGCACTCCTGGGGGTAATTGCAATATCCAGAATATATACACATTTTATATTATTTTGTTAAAATCTTGTAAGGTTGTTCAAAAATAAAAAATAAAAAATAAAAAAAAATTTTAAAAAAGTGTCCTAGGGTTGGAGTCCTTTTTTTTTTTTCTTTTCCTTTTTTCTTTTAACAACTTCATTTAGTTTTGCACATGGCCTTAGTTGCTCCAACACTCAGTTGTGTACGTGGTGGTCCTGGGGTTTGAACCTGGGTCCTTGTGCTTGCTAGGCAAGCACCGAAACCCCTGAGCCACCGCTCCAGCCCTAGGGTTGGAGTCCTTTTGACAGTCCCTGAGAGGGTAATGTGTGGAGATGTGAGGAGAAAGCCTGCGCTGCAGTGGAGAGCCCTGAGATTATCAGGTAAAGGGAGGCTGCAGGAATGGAGTAGGAACAAGCCAACAGAGAGGCCCTGTGGACTTCCACCAGCAAGGCCACAGAGGCGGAGCTAAACAAGACCTTTGGAGAGGACATCAGGATCCCACATGCTCCAGATGCCAGATGTGAAAGTACAAGACTTGTTTCCCAGCTGGATTTTGGTCTTGCTTTGGAGCTCACAATGCAAGTTTGCTTTGAGTCTCATTGGAGACTTTGGACTTGAACTTTGGGCAATCTTGGAACTGTTGACTCTTGAAAATGGACTAAATATTTGTTTGCATTGTGAGATTGTCATTGAGCTTTTGGGGCCAGGGACGGAATGGTTTGAATGTGAGGCATCACCCAGAAACTCATGTGTGACACTATGGGAAGGCTTAGGTGAAATGATTGGATTATAGGAGCCTTATCCCAATTGGTGAGTTAATTCCATAGGGATTAACTGGCAACTGTAGGCTGGCAGGGTGTGGCTGGAGGAAGTGGGTCATTGGGAGTGTGCCTTTGGAGTATATATTCTCTGTCTGGCCTGGAGTCTCTCTCTCTCTGCTCCCTGGAGCCCCGACTTCCACCATGATGTTCTGCCTTGCTTTATGCCCTAAGGAAATCAGCTGGCCTTTTATGGACTAAGTCTTCTGAAACCATGAGCCCTCAAAATATATTTTTCCTCTTAAAAATTTTCTTGTCTTGTCCTTCAGTCACAGCAGCAGAAAAGCTATAACAATTTATTTATATATTTTGGATATTAACCCCTTATCAAATGTGTGGTTTGCAAATATTTTCTCCCATTGTGTAAGCTGACTCTTCACTGTTGAATGTTTTCTTTTCTGTGCAGAAGCTTTTTAGCTTAAGACAATCTCTTCTGATTTGTTTCTATTGTCTGTACTTTTTGGCTCATATCCAAAGTCACTTCCCAGACCAATGTTAAGAAGCTTTATTTCTAGTAGTTTTACACATTTAATTCTAATTCATTTTGAGTTGATGTGGTATGAGAAGAGGGTCCAATTTTAATTTTCTATACATGGATATCTAGTTTTCCTGACACCATTTATTAAATATACTGTAATTTCCCTATTGTGTGTTCTTAGAACTTTAGTTGAAGATCAATTGACTATATCTGTGTAGATTTATTTCTAGACTTTGCATTCTCTTCCAATATTTTATATGTCTGCTTTATACCAGTACTATGTAACTGTGATTATTTAACTTCATAGTATATTTTGAAATCATAGTATGATTCATCCAGTTATATTTTTTTGCTCAAGATTACTGTGGGTACTTGGAATCTTTTGTGATTCCATACAAATTTAAGGATTTAAAAAATTCCATCAAATTGTCATTGGAATTTTGGTAGAGTTGCACTGAATCTGGAGACTGCTCTGGGTAGTACAGATATATTTATGATGGAAATCTTTCCAATCCATGAAAACAAGATTAATCCATTTCTTTTTTTTTCTTTTTCAGTTTATTTTGCCAATATTTCATAGTTTTTCACATGCAGATCTTTTACCTCCTTGGTTAAATTTATTCCCAAGTATTTTATTCTTATTGCTGATGTTATTATAAATGGTATTGTTTTCTTGATTTCTTTTTATGGATAGCTCATTGTTAGTGTACAGAAATATCACTAATTGTACGCTTAAGTTTTGTATCCTGCAACTTTATCAAGTTAATTTATTAGTCACAACACTGTTTTAGTAGAATCATTATGATTTTATATGTATAAGATCATGTCATCTGACATAACATTTTACTTCTTCCTTGAAATGTGGATGCTCTTTATTTTTTTTCTTAGTTTCTTTGTCTAGGATTGGGTACTAAATTTAATAGAAGCAGTGAGAGTGAGCACCCTTGTGTTGTTTCTGATCTTAGAAAATCTGAAAGCTTTTCACTGTTGTGTCTGATATGAGTTGTTGGTTTATCATACATGGCCTTTATTATGTTGAGGTATATTCCTTTTATACCTGATTTATTGAGAATATTTTTTTAATCTGAAAAGGATGATGAATTTTGTCAAACACGTTTTCTGCAACTCTTGAAAATGTTGTATGAATTTCATCCTTCATTCTGTTGATATGGTATATAATATTTATTGATTTGGGGATGTTGCCCATCTTGCATCTCAGGGATAAATCCCATTTAATCATGGTGTATGACCATTAATGTGGTGTGGAATTCACTTTACTAGCATTTTTTATACTTTTTTTCATGTATGTTCATCAAGGATGAAGTTTTAATTTTGTATGTCTGTTGCAATTCTCTTTATGTCTATTTTATGAAGATTCTTAAACATATTATCCAGTTCTTACTCTTGCTTACTTTTTGAGTAGTATAAAAAGTCTAATGTATCACAAAATTGTGAAAGATTTGCGTATTTTAAATACTTTTAAGTATTTCTACTGACCTGGACCTTATATATTTTGAACATACCTCATATTCATAAAGGTTCATTAATGTTAAACCTTCCTAGTAGATTGTTCCTTTTATCAATATTAATTACTTTTCCTAATCCTAGGAATTTTACCTTGAACTCAGCTTTGTCTGATAGTATTATTATCATAGAATCATCATGTGAGTACTTGGCAGGTCTGTGTTTTTTACATTCCTTTATTGTCAACAATTTTCTATTACAGTTTTTTTTCAGGTTTGTCTTTGGTAAATAATAGATAATTAGGTTTTATTTTTAACCAACCTGACATTTTTCATACTAGATCTGATAAAGCTGTTCACATTTACTGTAAACAGAGATAGGTTTCCATTAGTTTTACTGTTTTTTTTTTTATTTCCCAAGATATTTTTAAGCTTTCTTGCTTTCTGTGGTTTAGATTGTGTTTTTCAGTGTATTCTTCCTTCTGCTTTGATAGTAATATATCTATCGATTCTTTAGTTTTAGCCTGTGTACGTTTTACTTCACACACTGAAACTCATACTGCCTTTTATAAAAGTCTGGAATATCTATGTGCTATCCTTCTCCATAAGACAAGGAACTTAGTATACATTTATTTCCTTATACACTGGTCCTTAATTTCCCCCCAGCTGCTATATTGGTAACTTATTGAATTTTATTTCCAAATTGTTTATTTGACATGGATACATATATACAACTAATTTCAACTTAGCAATATTTTTAAATGATTCCTTTGTTCACCTTGTTTCTTATTACTTCTTCCTAGATTTAGTTTTCTTCTTTCTGAAATTATCCTCTAATAATTCTTACAAAGAAGGTGGGTGTAAATTTTGTTTAAAAATGCCCTTAATTTTGTAGAAAAACTTAACATCTGATTTATTCCATAGATGCTGGAAAGATCTGGCCCCACTGCTACTTCCTTACCTTTTCTGCTAAACTCAAATTGAGTAACAGCTACTGAAACCTTAGCTCCTGTCTTGCAGTCCCCAAATCCTGTCCTGTGACTAAGGCAGCTTGAATTACCCATTCTTTCTGTCAATTAGAACAGTGAACAATTCTCAGAGTACAGTGAAATGCTGACTGACCTTGGTCAGTGTAATATGTCAGTCTTCAGCTATCTACTTCCAGAAGAACAGCCGTCTTGAGCTGTTCTCCTATTGTGATGGTTTTAATAAAGACTTAACCTAACAACCTAACCACTTCAATTTGGTTTGCTTCTTCCACAAATTCATTCTCACTGTTAAAAAATAGTTTGAGTGAACATTATTTTCCTTAATTTAAAAAATGTTTTATTAGTGTGCTATAGTTATACACAATAATGGAGTTCATTTTGCCATATTCATACGTGCATGTTATAAAAATTGCTCAATTTCAGTACCTAGTGCTTTTTCTTTTCTACCCTTCCTTCCTCCTCCTCTGCTCTCCTGGTATACTTTCTAATTATCTATCATTTTTATTGGTGCTTTTTAGATGTAAATGAATTTGGAATTCACTGTGTTATGTTCATATATGTGCATGGTATACTAAGGTCAATTTCATTCCGCATTTCCTCCCTCTTCCCAGTCTCCTCCCTACTCCTCCATCCCCTTTCTTTGTACCACTGATGTCCCTTCCATTTTCATGGAATCCCCCTCTCTTTTTCCCCTTATTTTGCTCTAGCTTCTACATATGAGAGAAAGTATTTCATCTTTGACTTCTCAGTCTGGCTTATTTCACTCAGCACGATGTTCCTCTGGTTCCATCCATTTACCAGCAGATGCTATAATTTCATTCGACTTTATAGATGAGTAAAACTCCATTGTGTATAAATGCCACATTTGCTTTTTTCTTCCCTTGTCTTGTGGCATATGACCTTGCCAGTAAAAGGCCTATTTTCTGCAATGACCAATTCCATATTCTGGGATTGGCCCCTTTTCCTGCTTCTGCAATTTCCTGCTAGGGCTGTGACTTATTGCTACAGCTGCCTGTGTACTTTCATTTTTATAGATCCATATAATTTCTGGTCCACTGCTTTGCATAAATCCCATTATATTTAACTTTCCTTAAAATACAGCTTTACAAATCCTTCATAATGATTTTGTGTTAAAAGAGGAGATTTCACAATATGTACAAATTGAAGAGATATTTCTTATTTTTTTGTTTATTGTTTATTTGGATTGATCCATGTGAAACTATGACCCCTGGGTATCTAAGGGAAGACTTTTATTTTTACACTATATTTCTTTATTTGAATTTCAACTTAGTAGTTTCCTTTTGATTCAAAATAATGAAGCACACAATGTGTTGGATATCTTCCTTTCTCTCCTCCTAGTGTTTCCACCAGTTTACCTGCATAGGCGCCCTGAATGTGCTTCTTACCTGTGTGGACAGGATCATAGGCTCCAAGTCCTATTTTCCATTTAGGGTGCCCAGTGGGAGGCATCACTAGGGGATCAGACAGTGGGAGGAGAGTAAGGTTGGGATATTTATTCCCTGGCCTCCCCATTCTGCTGCTCCATGCCATCTCCAATTACCTTGTTTTGGCCCATCCCCCTACTGAAGACAACAGCTGCTGGGAAGCCCTTTTGCACACAGTGACCCTTCCTACTTCTCCTGATACTTCTGGCCTAGGGGTAGCAGTGGTTTATAATGTGTGGATAACTGCATTCCATGGCTGGCTTCTCTGTGCTTGCCCACACTTGAGAATTAGTCCCTAATCCTCCCCAAATGACTCAGCTTGAATAGCACTTCTTTTTTTCCCTGGACACTGAACAATATAAAAACAAAGGCAAAACCAATAGGAAAAAAGTATACAGGTAACAATTACATAGCTTGATCTTTTGGGTGTTTCATAACAGAATAAAATATTTAAGAAAGAATGTAGGTGAAGAAAACTTATTTTAGTTTAAGGAAATATGTCACAGAGGGAAAGTAGTAGTAAATGTTTTATGAGTATAAACTTGAAATTTTTCTCCATTTCCCTCTTCAGGCTGTTGCTGGGTTTCTGTGCCTAGAGGGAAGGCAGACGTGAGTTCTTGCTGATGCACATCTTTATGCAGCACTGTGGGATCATGCTGCAGAGATTTACAGAATGTAAGAGCCAGAAGGGGCCAAGGGGACCAGCTAGTGCAGCCATGAGCAGCACAAGGCACTGTGTAATTTGTAATACAGCC
Source organism: Aplodontia rufa (assembly GCA_004027875.1). Lineage (NCBI taxonomy): Eukaryota > Metazoa > Chordata > Mammalia > Rodentia > Aplodontiidae > Aplodontia > Aplodontia rufa. The sequence continues at coordinate 6,591 of PVKS010022777.1, forward strand.
TGAGATTTAATTTGTGAGGCAAATATTTAAAAGCCACCCCCACACTGCAGCTTTTTCAGTGTGCCTATATAAAATTTTAATGGTTAAAACGTAGTACTAATTTTCTCACTTGTATTTTGGAGAGTAGCTAACAATGACAACAGGTAGCACCCACTGAACAGTCACTGTGTTCAAACTTCCCACAGTTCAATGCTATACGGGTACCATTTCTCTCAGCTCTCAGCTGAACTCCATGTGGTGGGTACTGTGTAGTTCTAATTTTACTGATGAGGAAAAGAAGGCAAAGAAAGGTTAAGAGACTTGTTCATCTCTGCAAGGTCATTAAGTTATGGAGTCAGAATTCAAACTTAAAACAGTATGACTCTGAAGCACTTGCTCTTGTACACTCCATTGTTCCTTTTGTTACAACATGTGTGCAGAAATATGTATGTACATCTAATATGGAAATATTGCTTTGTGTCTAATAACATTTCATGTGTGTTATTCCATGTAAATACACCATAATGTCACTTTCTTTTTCTGTTTTTCTTCTTTTCTTTTTTTTTTTTTTTTTTGGTACCAAAGATTGAACCCAGGGACGCTTAACTACTGAGCCACATCCCCAGCTCTTCGTATTTTTTATTTTGAGATAAGGTCTTGCTAAATTTCTTACGGCCCCACGAACTTGCTGATACTGGCTTTGAACTTGTGATGGTGTGCCACAGCCTTCCAAATTGTTGGGATTGGGCACGGGCCTCTGTGCCTGGCTCATGTGTCACTTAAACTGCATAAAAATATTCTGTTGTATCAATGAATGTTTAATCAGTTTCATTGTAAATTACAAATTTGCTCTGTTTCCTCTTCAATGATTCTTTTCCAATCTTGACTTCTCAAATTTACATTTTCTGATCCTAACTTTTTCTTAAGCTTCATATTCTCTGTAAAAAGATGATTATAATAATAATAAAATTTCTGTAGTTGAGTGATTAAATATATAATATATAACTTAGCTATTATTTATTGCAATAAATATTATTCAATAGAATGTCGCTATGAGGAATAGAACTCTTAGGTGATATGGGTTTTCCTCATTTTCTTTAGCATTGTGTAATTTGTAATATTTTCATTGTCATAAGGGAAATGAATTGGAGTTTAAAAAAACTATATGGTGCTGGGGAGGGATATTGACCAAATTACATTGTTATATTGTGTGCATGTATGAATATGTAGCAATAAATCCCATCATGTACAACTATAATGCACCAAAAAAATGTGGGGGAAAACTATTAAAGATTTAAGTTAAACTACATCTTGGCTCTCTTATTAGTCACAGTACAGATTAAATTCATGGAGTTTACTTCACTGACCAGTGTACTTTTCCTATGTTGTTTTACCACTTGTCAATATTTCACACTCCGTGCAATTTGAGAATGAGTCCAAGGATACTTATCAGTCCTTCCCCTTAAATAACTAAGATCCTCTCTCTCATTGCTCTGGATTTGTTCCTGATGCATTTATTCTTGATGCTTCTGCTAGATAGTTATGGGTGTGAATAATTCACAGGTACTCTTTGGAAATGTTATAAAAGGGGTTCTTGTCTTTATTATGACTGTGAGTATTTCAACTTTCTGTGTCATCTGACAATCTTGTGCAAGTTTGGTTTGATTTCTTAATTTCAGTGAGACCCATGCATGGGTGCATTTATGCTTGGGCTTTAAATATAGATGGAATAGGAACGTGCTTGAAGTGATGTTTTGTTTTGTTTTGTTTTGTTTTTGCACTCAACAAGGAAATAGCCAGGGAAATTCATCTTTAGAATAGATTATTATCCTATGTGGAATAAAGAATAATAGACATGTAGAACCAGAACTGATTTCTACTTTTTGGATTCCAAAATGCATTTTTTTTCTCTATGTATCATCTCATGTCAAATGACTTAGCAAAAAAAACTATGTAGGGGACACACACATGTGTGTGTGAGAAAGAGAGAGAAAGGGAAGGAAAGCGAACTTTCATTTTGATCAAAGCAGCTTTGAACATATTTCAGCTACTGAAACAGGTTGCTGATCTGACATAGTGTTAATGAAAGAATGTTACAACATCCTTATTTTTTCTTTTATTTAAAATGTAATTATCACAACACTTCATACAATGAATGAAGACCTTAGAATCACATTAAAACTTTTTAAAACATCTCTATTTAGTCACAAAACATGAAACATGCTGCAGAGATACAAATGCAGTTTGATACCAAAGTCTCAGTACATTTTCACCACAAACACAAACAGGGAAGCACAGATTGTACAAGGGTTTCATCACTTTCAGCAGGAGCTGATGTGTCTCCTTCAAAGGGGCTCTTTCCTTGGGGAATGTATCACTGACAGATTTTTACAATGCTGTTGAACACTGTGTTTTGTTGAGAAATTACCACTGATTTCTACTTCTGAAGGAGTCATCATGTTAGAACTATAACACAAGTTTGCAACACATATTGGCACAATATGAAAATAAACATTTTTTTAGTTTTCAACTCATAACAACAGTTATTATTAAATAAATAATTATTCCTTATAGTGCTTGTTTTATTTTACCTTTTACTGCCCATTGACACATAAGAAGCTTAATAAATAATACAGCAGGTAGTTTATTTACGTCGTCTTTCATAATTCTGCATTGCACTCCTTTCATAAGCCACTGAAAACAGAGGGGAAATAAAGTGTGTTTTAAGAGGATTCACTGAGGGAGTTAAATAATATTCAATGCATACAGTAAATTACTATAAATTCATAATAACTTTTCCCCTCCATTGAAATATTGCTAAGAATGTTATTTATGTATTTTCCTATATCCCACCTCACTCTCCATCCTGACTATAAATGATCCCACCACAGAACTCTTGCACATTTCGATCATCTATTACATATTTCATGCTACAAAAGCAATGTATTATATTTCCATGATATATTTCAATGTTGATCTTCAGCAGCTTTCTAAAGTCATGTCAGACACTCATCGTGAATTACAGAAGGGACTGTGCCTTAAAGTAATCAGAATTAGTAGGATAAAAGGGAAGCACAAGGCTTTTATTTTAGGACAAAGGTCAATAACTACTGGCCAATGGGCAAATCTAGCTCACCATTTGCTCTTGTAAAAAAAAAGTTTTATTGGAACACAGAAACTCTCAGTTTTTATGTTATCTATGACTTCTTTGGCTTTGAAATGGCAGATTTGAATAGTTACTTCTGAGACCACCTGACTCACAAAGCCTAAAATATCTAAAATCTGGTTCTTTTCAGAAAAACTTTGCTAGTCTCTGTCTTAGAAGCACATGATGGTGTGAGGGCCTCTTCCTTTCTTGTAGATACTTCCAATGATGGATTGTTCTTGAGAGACAGGCAGTCTCATTTTCTGTAAGTCAATTGAGCCCTCTAAATATAGCACAATTTAACTTACCTCCCAGCACCCTAGTGGCTGGTGAAATATTAATTTCTGCTTCCAAAGGCTCTTAACACATAGCTAGTAAGTAATTTAAGTACTTTGACTCTCTGAACAAAAAAAGGACAAAACTTTAAGATATTTTATTTTGTATAATTTTAAAGGGATCTATAACCACAAATGGGTAAGGATCAGATGTGTAATCACACATCTAAGAATATCTTTCATCAATGCAGCCAATACTTTATATACTTAGATTTACATCATAATAAAACTACTGTGCTTTTTGAAATTCAGCATGCCCTGAATAAACTACTAAATTTAAATAGAAACAGCAGAAAGACGATCGGTAGGAATCATGTGTGCTACTCTACACAGTTTCTTTAGTGAGAAAGGTTTATTGAGAGAAAAGGTAAATGGAGGCACTAGAATTAGCACTTCCCCCTTTTAACAGTAACTGCTCATGTCCACCCTTCCTTAAGTCAGGTGTACAGTAAGCTGAATGCTTTGCACTAATTTTGTCTACAATTCTGAGGTAGACCAGAGGAATTCCCCAGCTGGACAGTTGTTAAGGAAAGGAAATTCCTTTCTCCACCTAGATGGCTTTATCAGGAAGGGTGACCAGCACAGGCTCAGTCCCTGACAAGCTGACAGTAAATATCATTGTTCCTACAGTTCCATCAGAGAAGTGAGATGAATCCTAATTAAACTAACCACAGACAGATTAATGCTTTAACTGGGGCAAAATGTCCTCTTTCATGGAGCAGTTTCTTACCTGGTTCTTAAACCCTCTGAAAATGTATGCCAACTTTTGTGTGACTGAGTTGGTGTGGGATTTTCTGGGAGGGGGTTTCTAAATTCATCTGATTATCAAAGGCGTCTGTGACTGTGAAAGTGTAATTTTGTCCAACTGACCATATGAAATGGTTCCTGATGGATTACGGATTACTTTTTCCCTAAGATATATATATATATATATATATACACACATATATATACACACACATATATATATACATATATATATAAATTATATATTTATATAAAATATTTATATAAAATATAAGTATACACACATATATACACATACAAAGATTTAGTTAGAAGTTGATTGCAGTGGTTCTATTTAGTATTACCTATAATAATTACTTTAGGTACATTTAATCTCTTCTAAACTGCACAACATCTATATTATTTCTTAAGCATGTTCTGAAAGCTATATGAAATCTGGAAAGGGAAAATGGATGACCAACACAATTATTAAGAAAACCATAGTTAAGTAAGAACTAGTATGTGTGGATACAAATAAATGTCACTGTGGTTTAAATTTGTCCCACTTCTAAAAGCTGGAAAGTGATATTTATTAACAAAACAATTACAAGTTCAAATTTCTTAGAACATAAAACTGAGTAGCCCCAAAATTACTTGTGAGGAAAATACAAAAGTAGTTTCTAAATTTAGAAAGAGAAGAACCAACAAAACCACTAGGAATATTATTTTTTCATGAATCTAGATAATCAAGAATTAAGTCAGTGCAATTTAGTTATAGATTTTCTAGAAATTAGATATATCCTAAGTGAACAGAAAAGCTGCTGATTACTCTTTAACTAATTAGATGATTAGCATTTTAATCTATTTTCCTTAACAGTAAACAGAATTTCAATAGCTTTTCCAAGGAGCTTCCAGCAAGGGCTAACCGGGCTTCTTGAATATGCTTGACAAATAGTCAGTTTCCAGGAAAATGATACAGGGGTCATTTAACCTTTAAAATAATGTGATGAAAGGTTTGGGAAATAAGAGTTTTCAACACACACACACCATGCATATAAATATAGATGGCATTTACACAGAGCATCCAACTCAAGAAAAGAAATATGCAGCCTTCACTCAAGTGAAGGAGTTGTTTAGATTTAAGATGGGTTATGAGAAGTGCAGCATCTCTCTAAGGCTTCCACAGCCAGATCTGGCTTATAACACTCCAGGATAATTGGATTGTGCTCCATTTTGGAGGCACTGAAATTTCAGGATCATATCACTATCCTCCTTTCCAACATCCATGAGGACATTGAGGTTTTGGGTTTCTATAACTTTATAAAGAGCAAGGTTTTTGCATAATTTTCCCTTGTTTTGTTATTTATTTATTTTTGTGTTTGAAGATTGTCAGGTGTAACATTTTATAAAACTTCCAAATTACTTTGGTCATAAGTAAAAATCTCTCATCCCTCCCTGTACCTACCCCTCCTGAATTATATAAGGTTCAGTAAGGTTGAGTACAGCTTAGTGAGCAGATCTAACACAAAGAACATGAGACCAGCCAGAAGATTCACAGTGGGTAATGATTAAGTGGGGCAGATTCTGGTAAAGCTCATGGTTTGAGAGAAATGGACTGACAGTGTGGTGATATTAGCTGAAACAATTACAAATCCACTCAGATGCTACAACTAATTTTTTTCACCATAAATACTCATTTTAAGTATATTATTCCTTTTTAAGACTTTGAATATTAAGCCCTATAAAAATGATAGAAGCAGATTTGAGATACTGTCTATTTTCAGTCATGATTTCATACATACCAGAATTTAAAGCTCTTTTGCCCATTAGTCCAACAAAGGAATCTGTTTTATGCCCTGGAAAATACATTTAGGGGTATTTTAATATGTATATATTTGAGGAAATAAACTCTCATAACTAGTACAAAAAAGCAAGTTTCTGAATATTCGTCTATATAATAAATACTTATCTATTTCCATTTTTGGCAAGGCTGAAGAAATGAAGATTCTTTAGAAGTCTTATAAATTATACTAAAACAATTCAATGAGAGTGCAGTTCTCAATTCTTTATCTAAATAGTAGCAAGTACCTTTTATCCATAGAATGTTTTAGCTATTCTATAAGATTGTAAATATTGTTGATATTTGAGCTAGCTTTGATTTTGGGGGGAGTCAATTTCACATTTGTGTGAGAGAGAAATATCAAAGTTTTTTTCTTTATGTGATTGAATGTGTTATATTTCTTAACAAGTGAATCTTAGTTTCTATCCTTGATGATTGTAATCCTTCTAAAAGGTCACTCTTTTATTAAATTGAGAAAAATACTCCTTTTGGGAAAATATGTTACTTTTGATGTTAGTAGAGTACATTTATTTTGTTATATGAAATTTTTGCTGTCTATAGGCTTCCCTTGAAATTCAAATCCTTAAAAAGTAAATATGAACAAGATTTATTTATTTTCAGAAATGAAGCCCTTGGGAAAGATTGTTATTTTGATGTGAGTGTGAGAATTTCTCTTGGTTTTTAGTGTATTAGCTGAGAATAGGGATGCTACCTTATTAAGGCCTACTCTGCCACTCACTGAATCAAATCCAAGGCAGGGCACTAAGTGATTTATAATTAAGATGGGTCTTGGTATTCCTGTCAACTCTGGTTCCATTACCTAGAAACTGGGATCTAATAACCCTTTAGTTCCACAGTTCTGCCATCTTCATTGTCCTAAGAAATGTTTCACTGTGCTTTGACAGACTGAGGTTCCCCATTCAAAAGAGATCAAAAAATTATATTTCTATTCATGTTTGTGTTTAGTGTGGATTCTTTACTCAGGTATTCACTCGCCCCACTTTGTTGGCTGCTATGTGATTCTCCAAAATGATGTTGTGGGATTCAGCTCACTAAAATGTGTTAGAAGATTGTTAAATGCTTGGTTTATTTTTTTGTCGTGCAAGAGGGCTTGAGGAGGGGGATGGAGATGAATGTGCATGATGGATTTCTAAACCTAGTATTGAAATTCTAAGCTAACAATTTACAGTTCTTAAAGGATATTTTGTTTTTTAATATAATGTATCTTTTCACTAAGTATAATATGTCTAAACAACAAAGTTTACTTAAATTATTCATTTAACCACATTTTGGACCAGTCGGCTCCATTCTTACATTGTATCATATAAAGTAGAATTCAATACAATTAAAATTAGCATTTGATAAATGTCAAAACAGTTTAGAACTTACTTTTGTGAGAGATCTGGCCATGTCCTAGAAGAAAGATAAAATTAGCAAATACATATAGTTTTGTTTTAAAGAAGTTACATAATATCTTTTAGAGAGAATTATAAAATAAATTGGTTTTCAAAATATGTAAATTTTTCATTTATGTGCTATACTGAAGAATACAGCAGAACTAGAAATGCTAAACAAGTTATTAATAATAAAACTAAAATTTTTAACAAATGAGGAATTTATTAAATGACTTCCATGGGCCACCAATTCAAAACCAGAGCTCTGGGACTCTTAAGGCTTGTTATTATCTATAAATCTATGCCATCTGCTATCTTCAAGAATGGCCACCTCTCTCTTTTTCTCTCTTTCTCTCTCTCTCTCTCCCCCCCCTCTCACACACACACACACAGAACTATGCAAATCTTCCCTGTAAACAGATAGAAATAATTAAGATCTTGTATTTCAGCCTATAAACAGCCAATAAAAGATTTTTTCACTTTCCTCCTACATGTGCATTCACAATAGTAAAACAAAGATTTATAGGAATGTTTACCATAAAGAGCCTTTAACAGGGCCACTTGTTTTTCAATTGAGGAATCTGACAAGAGACGAATTGGCATTAACTATTCACAAGTTCCACTGGTGGTGGGATGAACTCAAGGAATCTGATTATTTCTATCACATAACAAGGGTCAGGCAAATATAATCTAACCCCAGAGAACGTTCTGAAGTCAGTTTCCACATGCACTTGGATCATTCAGAGTACTAAACCCTGGAGATCCGGAGTCTTCACCTTCTTAGTGGTGGGCTCTTTAGTTAAGAAGGCGCTTAGCTAAGGTAGGTTCCTGTTTTGGATCATTTTAATACCGTGAAGCAGGTGAAACAAATCTCTCCCTTCTGGGGGCAAGCGCATGTGTTAGGTGAGGGCCAGAATCTCGTCCTGGGAGTTATTAGAGTGGAAATCTCTACCCAAAGAGCAAGAGACATTTGGATGCTCCAGGAAAAAGCAAGCTGACAGCGCGGGTCGCCGGGAGGGACTTAGGGACCCTTTATCTCACCAGCATCCCGTTTGCCCATTAATCCAAAGAACTGCTGAGGTTTGGGTCTCCGGGCGATTCTCTGCAGAAGATGCTCAAAGGGCTCTGGCAGCTCCTCCTGGGAAAGAATCGGCTTGTAGGTAACCAGAGTAAGGCGCCCAGTAACCCTAGACATCCCCAAGATGCGCTCTAGCTTCTCACCAGCCTTGGCGGCTGGGTGGTGTGCTTCGCCCGGAAGCCAGTTTTGCCAGGAGAAGAGAAACTGGCAGGATCTCCACGCCTAGGCTGAGGGGAGTTTGTCCTGAACCCTACCTCTCCGCCACCATCTGCCCTGAGATGCCTCCTTCCTTTAGCCGGCCTTGGCTAGTTGGCCGCAGCGGCGCACCTTTTAGCCCTGAAAGCTTTTCCTATTTTCTCCCATCCCTAAGAACTTCACTTCATTTACCGTGCTGCCACCTTCGTCTGGCCTCTGGTGCCGGCTTTGGAAACCTCCCAATGTCCCAAACGTATACAGGTGTGTAGGGGACAGGATTGGGGTAGAGAAGGGAGACAATGTATTCAAAGAAGCTGCATCGCACCCTCACTGTTAGTGCAAGGCTCTCCGCCTCGCGCCAATCTGCGAGCCATCTAAAGGGAAACTTATAGCTACGTTCTCAGATCCTCAAAGTAAATTCCAAGGCAGGAAGTTAGCTTCCCATCCACCTTGGCCCTTACAAGAACTCCAAAGCTCGTCCTTGTTCTCGCTTCTTCCCGCGACCGACGCGCCGCCTTCTGTCCCTGCCAAGCATTTTCAAACGCTCTGGCAGTGCAGCTGGACGAAAGCCCCGGAAATCCCTATTACTAGGGAAAGAAACCTTTTGAGGTTTCCAGGCTTGTGGGGACTGGGTCTATCAAGGAGGGGATCACTCCGGCAGGGAGTTCTGAACCGAACCGTACAGTAAACTTAGATCGCGGGCTCAAAATCCCGAGGGAAACTTGGAGGTGGCGCCCCTTCAATCACCCTCCTTCCGCGTGTGCCTGCTCGGTCTCTAGTCGCGGACCTGGTGCCCGCCAGAAAAACTCGGGTGCTATCCCGGGGGATGGTAAGGGCCCCGGCACCGAAGCCCAAGAACAGAGCGGGCCCTGCCCAGATCGGGTCTCACCTTGATCTGATCGCTGTCCGACCAGTCGGACCAATAATTTAGATCATCGTTGGCACCGATTTCTTCCGCAAACAGTTGTGTGGAGACGAGAAAAAAGACTGCCAAGGCCACAAGGATTTTCATGTTGGATTTCTGGAGTGGGAGGAAAAGACAGCAAAGAGAGGGAAGGTGGAAAAATACGTATATATAAATCTCCAGGAGTTACAGCGGCAGAATTTTTGGCTGCACAACGGAACTCAGGTCCAATTTAACCAAGATTAAAATCATAAGGGTTTAATCTCTAGCCTGGACACTTTAGGAAAGAGAATTACTCCCCAAGGACTCTCAAAACCCTTTCTCCCCGAGTCTTAGCTCCCCAGGACCCTAACCCACTATTCCTTACTCTCAAGTCTGAAGGCTCTGCAGGTGGAAGACAAAGAGGGGCGTTGGCACTTGAGAAACAGGTCTCCCCACTGTCCGTGGCAGCAGAGGCGCACCGAAAACCGCGAGCGGCCACCTTGGAAAGATGCGCGACCGGGAAAGCTAGGCAGCCACAGCAGCCAGCCGCGGGTACTTACTGCGGCGGACAGGTCCGCAGGGATCCGGTGTCGTCTGAGCGCACGCGGAGCGCTCAGCACTCTCGCTAGCCGCAGGCTGCGGTGGAGGAGGAGGTCCGAGAGCGCTCTTTTGCCTGCTCCGAGCTTCGCGGTATTTATCCCAGGCGTGACGAGCCTCGAGACACACGTGACAGTCTCCCCACGCGACTTTCTGCTCAATATTTAATTAGCCGCCTCCTCTCTTCGCTTGCGTGCTTGAGAGTTTCCGAGACAGCAACCCGTCGGTTCCCATAACATATCTGGACCCAATTGGGTTCTAAATGACGCAATTTTAGGAAAATCCAGGTCTAGGCATCCAATCCAGAGGAGCCTGTCTTCTTCCATCTGCAAATCTCAAGTCCCCTCCCCTATCCTTAGGAACAGGGCTCAGTGACACCTGAGATTACTCATCAAAATTGAGCAAAGTGACTCATTCCTCGGACTTCCACAAGTTTTTCTCTTCTGGAGACGTCTTGGACAAATTGCAGTTCGCGGAGGCCCAATAACTTTAGGCACTGTGACCGTCTTAGGAAATCAGGCTACCAAAGAAGCACCTGGCGGGCGGGCGGACTGGGGGGTCCCCCGTCCCCGGTGGGTCACCCCCCTCTTCTATTTCCACCTGCCAGGAGTCTTGTTACAGAGCTATAACATTTTCCTACGACGGAACAGTCACCTAAATCAACTCAAATGCCATCATTTCTTCACCATTACAAAAGGATTTTCAGAGGACGGAAGCAGGTTTATTTTACCTTTGGGAGAAGGGGAAATTTAAAAGTGGCATTGCTTATAGAACTTATTCTATTAATGCCATTCTAGGGCACCACATTTTGTTTCAGAAAGTCCTCTTCCTTGCCCCACCGAGGACCAGGGGGTGGAAGAGGACATTTCAACCTGTTCTTGATGAAAACGTAAAAACAGCAAGACAGTAGGCAGGATGCTTATCCCTGTCACTAAAAAGCTTACCTGTCAAAGATTTCTCTATTATCTAGTATAGTGAGGGTACCAACTGGGTGATCACTGGTGGACAAAATAGTACACAACGTCTGTCACACAAATAACATTTCTTTCACTTCTAAAGGAACTAAGTCTTGTTGCATCTCGGATGTGGTTTTTCTTAGTATTATTTTTTCAATTAATTATATAGTATAGCATGTAAACGGAACAATTTTTGCAATTAATTAAACCAATAACATTTCCCCTCTAATATTTGTTCTTTCTTTTTTTATTTTTATTTTTAGAAAGAGAGATACAGAGACAGAGAGAATAAATTTTTATTGAGTTTTTCACATGGCTTTAATTGCTCCAACACTTAGCTGTGTACATGGGTGCTGGGGTTTGAACCCGTGTACTTGTGCATGCCAAGTACAGTAACCACTGAGCCACAGCTCCTGCCCCTATTTGTTCTTTCTTAACCATAAAGTTTGAAATCCCCATGTGTCTCATTTGTTTAAATGTAACCTCATAATGTGAGCATTTTATCTTTTGTTTCTTGTTTTCAAAATACTTTATATAGAATATTATAAACATATATAAAAGGAGATTTATCCAATTGAAACAGTTTTCAAGTTTCATACAACCCTTCCTGTTCTCCCCACCAGAATATTTTGAAGCAAAACCCAGACATCCCATCATTGTAACTGTAATAAATAAAAGGTAAGGACTTTTTAAAAATAAAAACATAATCATGCTCTTATTCCATTCAAAACAACAAGATAATTCCTTTTGCCACTAAATAGCCATCAACATTCAAATGTTCTCATAAATCTCATAAGTTCTCCCTACCTCATGCAATTCACTGGTTGAAATGAGAATTATAATGAAGTCCATACAACATTTGTCTTGTCTTAATCAGACTAGGTAGCTATAATAACATATCAGGAACTGGGTGACTCATGGAGAACAGAGATTTTTTTTTTCTTCTCAGTTCTGAAGGTTGCAGTCTGAGATCAATGCGTCAGCATGCCTGGTTCTGGTGAGGGACCTCTTCCAGAGTCATCTTGTCTCCTTGTTGTATCTTCTCATGTGTCAGAAAGGAGGCAAATGACCTCTCTGGGATTTCTTTTGTAAGGACACTAATCCCATTCATGAGGTTCCTCCCTGGTGACCTAATTATCTTTCGAAGTTTCCATTTCCTAATAAGTTAGAATTTAAATGCATGACGTTTATTGGGGACATGAACATTCAGTTTATTGCATGTCTCTTAAGTCTCTCCCAACTGTTAGTTCTCTGCTTGCCCTCCCTCTATTATAGTTGGTCAGTAGAGCATATTACACTCTGGAATCTGTTGATTGCTTTTTAGTTTGTTCCTGTGTCCTGTTTATTTCCTATTAATTGGTAGTTGTACTATGTAGAAACTTGATTTTGTTTTTATTTTATTTTTTGGACAGGGCTACTTTACATGTGTTCTGTAGTTCCATTAGGAGGCACATGATATGTGGTTGTTTCTCCTGAGTTGTTAACAGTTATTCATAATCATTTTCTTCCTTAGTAGTTTCAAAATAGTGTTGTTCCTATTTTAACATTCATCATTTATTAGCTGGCTTATTTCTTTCACATAAAGAGAAACATTTTCTCACAACTATTTAATTTTTCCAAGGCATAATTAATATAAGAAATATGGTATAAATCCTTGTTTATTTCCTTGTACCAATTTAAAAGATGTATTGCTAAATTAACACCTTCAAATATGACCTTCAAATATGACATTAGGACTATCATGACCTCATAGATTTAGACAAATTCGAAATATTTAGCAGACAGGCTTCCAATTGGTGCTCCAATAATGTCATTCTTAGCCAGCAGGTGACTCTTTAAATTGATTTTTGAGACTTTTTATATGTCTTTAGTAGAGTTTGACAGTGTTATGGTTTAAGTATGAGGTATGCCCCAAAAGCTCACATGTGAGTGAGTACCAGAGAGTTTAGAGGTGAAATGATTGAGTTATGAGAACCTTAATCTATTCAAAGCATTAATTCACGGAAAGGGATTAACTGGGTGGTACTTAGGCATACAGGGTATGACTGGAGCCGGTAGGTCACTGGGGATGTGCCCTTAGCATTTATATTTTTGTCCCCTAGTGAGCAGGGCGTCTCCCTTGGCTTCCTGCTTTTCCTGTCTTGAGCTGCTTTCCTCCACCATGCCTTTCTGCTGTGGAGTTTTGCCTCTGCTTGGGCCCAGAGCAGTGGAATCAGGCATCTATGGACTGAGACATCTATGGACCTCTGAAACCATGAGCACCAAATAAACTTTTCCTCCTCTAAAATTTTTCCCATCAGGTCTTTTGGTCACAGCAGTGCAAAGCTGACTAAAGCAGATAGTTTTCTTGGTCTTGGTACAACAAAATGTTTCAGCTTTAAGTTGTGTGTTTCTTGCCCCAGGACTGGAATTTCTTCTAAGGAGCTCTCGATTCCTCTGAATTAGAAATGGTAATGAAAGATCATAATCAGAGCATTAGGAGTACACATTGCCATTTTCTTCCTTAGCACTTCAAGATCCTTTCAACGGATGGAGATGAGAACCACATGTGTGAGCGCACACGTAACATCATGACTGTAGATTGACACACTTGCTGTTCAAATCAGGGTATCATAAAGTTTTTATTTAGCCTCATCATTTCTGTGTCTTTTTTTCCTATTCCCAAAATACCAGTTCCCAGTGATCTTGACATGACTCCTCATTTTCTGTATTTCAATGCACCAAACCAATATGATCAACAATACTGTTGCTGGAAAACAGACTGAGTTTTTGTTTGTAGTTTTTTTTTTTTTAATCTTTAAGGCCTATCACAGAAGGTACATTCAATCCAATAACTGAGTTTTAGTATCATTTGAAAATTTCTGTGTTTGGTTATGCTACTAACTCATCAGAGAGGCTCATATGCTCATCTTGCTCTTAACTTTCAGGAATTGTACACCAACTTTTCTGTTTCTTGGTGATGCAGTTTATAAGGGAAAAATAAAAACTAATTTCATAACCTCTTCCTTGTTAGCTCAATGTAAGCAGTTGTAAACTTTGTTCATCTGCTATATGTTGTAAATATGTTACAATACTTAAAATAAATGTTATTTCATAAAATTGAGTGATAATAATTATATAAAATATTAATTCAAGAATGCTTTCCTACTTTTTCCCATACCATTCATTAATTGCAATTATAATTGCTACTAATGGCTACTAATTAATTGCTATTGATTATAAGACCGTGTGCTTTCTGACAAATTTTCTCTTTGAATAGAGCAGGGTTTGGGATATTTGCATCCTTAATTACTTGGTTTGTTTCCTAGAACATATAAAATTTGTATGTTCCAAATGCATGCTAAATTCATGTGTAGCAGAATGGTGAACGAAGTAATATCTCACTTTTTATGTTTCCAAATTAAAAACCTGCAGAAAAGTACATAGAAAAAATTTCTACTGTCAATTTTCTTATCACCAAAAATGAACCACTGTTAACATCTTGTTATAGTGCTTACAATTTTAAAGGGAAGAAAGTCATCTGGTTGTTTTATAAAATAACATGTACTCTATTAAAAAATGCAAATAATGTAGAAAAGTATAATAATATATTTTTTAAAATTTATCACAAACACAGAAATAGCAACCTATAACATTAAGTAGACATCTTTGTTAATATCTTTCTATGCATATTGTGCGATAAGGATAGAACACTATATAGATAAATGAACATTTTGGATCCAAGATGGAACTATAGTAACTCTTTTTAATTGAAAGTAGCTATTTATATTTTGTTTGATTTTTTAGGAGGAAAACAAAATTAAAGTGAAAAATGTTTCTTCACTACAGATATTTTTCCATGAAAGAACTAACTAATGTTAAAAGTCAAATTTTAGGGTTAAACATTAAGAAGCTAGTATGTAACATTCAACATGGCCGGATGTCATTGTCAAGCAAATTTGTTTTCAAGAAGAAATCATGCATATTGTATTCCTTGAGTTCTTGCAAGCTGGTAAAAAATCTTTCAGCAGCTTCTATGTGCAAATGACATCTTGATTAGTTTTAATATTATTAGTTAATTTCATTTTCACAGAACTTTATAGATTTTGCTCCATTGTCTGGTAGAGTTGGGTGTTATGGGGAATTCAAAGGTGATACATTTCCCCCACCCCCCTGGCTTTTATGTGGTTTACTTTTATGCTTGAATACCTAAGGAATTCTTTCTTTATCCTTGACATTCAATGCTTCAACTAAGATGTGTCTTGTTCAATATACTTATTTTCTTGGAGTATCTTATGGATTGGTTCTTTAATATATCTAATTACTTTCCTTCTTCATTTAAGAGAATTTTTGTTGTATTATGACTTTAAATATATCTTAAAGATGAATTACACTTCAAAATATTGTGATCTTTTTCCTTGAATCATATTCTTTATAATATTATAGCATATTATAGTCTATGTCTATAATATTCTTCCAAAATGCCTTAAATTTTGTCCTTTGCATTTGTATTCACTCAGATCATCTCAACCCCTTTCTCTGTAATTTCTCTGTAATTCACATTTGTCTATTCTATACCTTGGTTATTCTAATTCACTTTACTTCCATAATCATGTAACATAGTTGTAATTTATTTTCATAGATAATAATTTCTTTACCTCATTTAATTATTTTATTGGAATAATCTTATTTTATTTAATTTGGGTTCACATCAAGGTGTTCTTAGTGTGAAGTAATTGGATGAATTTCCTTGTGTTTCCTGAGTCATGTTTTCTTTTAGTTCAGCAATAAAATATGTGAATTTTTAGCAAACTCTACTCACTTTTCTTTTTCAGTTCTATGAGATGAATTTCTATAGATTCTACATAGGAGTGAGATTCTGCAGTATTTGTCATTCTGTACCTGTTTTATTTCACTAAACATGTCCTCTATATCCATCCATGTTGTCACAAGTTACAGAATTTCATCTTTCTTAGAAGATAGTATTCCCTTATGGATATTCATCACATTTTCTTTATCAGTTCATCTGTCAATGAGCAGTTAATTTGGTTCCATATCTTGACTATTAAAATAAATATGGAAATGTAGATATTTCTTCAACATACTGATTTCATTTCCTTTGGATATATACTCATTTGTAGTATTGCTGGTTCATGTGATAGTTCTAGTTTCAATTTTTGAGGCAGCTTCCATGTTGCTTTCCATAATGGCTGTGCTAATTTACATTCTCAATTTCAGGGTGCAAGGGTTTCCTTTTCTCCATATCCTCACCAGTACTTGTTAGCATTTTCTTTTTTCTTTCTTTCTTCTTCTTATTTTATTTATTTATTTTTTTTTGGATGATACTGTTACTGGAGTGACGATAGAATCCTACTCCATTGAATGAAACCCATGATGGTTTTGAATTATATTTCCTTTTTTTTTTAAAGGGAGAGATTAAGAGAGAGAAAGAGAGACATAATTTTATTATTTTTATTTTTTCATCTGGCCTTTTTTCTCTGACACTTAGTTGTGTATATGGTCCTGGGGTTTGAACCTGGGTTCTTGCACGTGACAGACAAGCACGCCAACTGCTGAACCATGGCTCCAGCCCCTGCATTTCCTTGATTATTATTGATGATGAGCATTTTTTCATATACCTTTTGGCCATTTGGATGTTTTCCTCTGTGAAATGTAAAATCAGCACCTCCCTCCTCCCCCATACATTCTATTGGTTTTCTTACTCTGGAGAACTGTGAATAATACAGTAGGACAGTATATATTTGTGTGGTTTCTGGGCCATTTTTTTTTTTCATCTTAATGGTGTTTGGGTGACTCTGGGCATGAGTAGGAAAAAATTGCTTGATCCTTTTCCTATAGTATGTGAGATTTTTCCCAGCCTCTCCGGGACAGGAATTTTCTTATCCTGAGGGAATGTCAGAGGGAGGGGTGAAGTGGAACACAGTGCTGTGTATCCTGAGTCATACCCTCTCTTTTTCATTTGAGATCATGTGCAGTACCTTATTCCATGTCAGTTCCCTGATTAGAGAATCTGTATCTTTACTGCGGGAGACCACATAGGATTTTGATCTTTGTGCTGCCTGGGAACTTCCTTAAAGAGAGTCAACTCTAGTTTCCTCTTCCTGGTGTTATCAGTTTCCCTGTCACTTGTGTCCATTGCATTTGAAAAGAAAATAATGATTTACTCACTCATTTTATTCTACGCATAATTATCAGAATTTTGTCAACTCACCAATAAAACTTCTGGAGGTTTGATGGTAGGCTTAGGAGGCTAAGACTCTGTGAAATGAGTCAGTGATAAGGTTCTTTGTTTTGCTCCAGAATATTCTTGTTCTATATTGGCTACTAGTTCTTGAAAATCATTGCGTTAAATAACATGACCCTTGATTTGTTTGGTTTCTGATTATAGATTGTAAATTTTTTCATGGAATTAGTAATAAGTTTAACTTTATTTTGTAGGTATCAGAGAGGTTCTAGAGTAGTATCATATTCATATTATCTAACTTGCAAGTGTTGATGAAATTGTTACTTACAATGTATAACAACTTGATGGATTAGTTCTTCATTGTTTTCTTGCCTCACACTACAGCTCTGGAAGATTTTATTTGGAACATACCCATTGCTATGAATATGACATTGGAAAAAAATGTTGTATGTAAGGCACAGTTCTTTCTCTCCTCCCTGATTCATTGCCTTATCTCTTGTAATTTTCCTGGGAAATCTCACTGCTGTAATTAACCTCTCTTCTTGATACTTGATGGGAATTCTGACTTGTTTTATTACTTTTATTCATGTAATTTTCCTATTTTCAATGTTTTTTTATTGTGGTAAAATATACATAATAAAATTGGCCATCTTAACCATTTTAAGTGTACAGTTTAGTGGTATTAAGTACACTCTTCTTATTTTGCAACTATCACTACCATCCATCTCTAGAACTCTTTTAATATTGCAAAACTGCAACTCTATACCAATTAAACATTAACTCCCAATTATTCCCAACATCTTACTTTCTATCTCTATGCTTTGACAACTCTGAGTGTCTCATATAAATAAAATCATACAATATACGTCCTTTTTTTGGTGACTGGCATTATTTCGTTTAGCATAATGTTCTCAAGATTCATCTGTGTCAGATTTTCTTCCTTTTGTAAGCAAATGATATTCATGTGTGTGTGTGTGTGCATGTGTGCGTGTGTGTGCATGCACACGTGTACATATGTTTATCCATTCAACTGTTGATGAATACTTGGGCTGCTTCCATGTTTAAGATATTGTGAAGAATGCTGTTATGAACACGGGTGTTCAGATATATCTTCAAAACCCTGCTTTAGATTCCTTTGAGCATATATGCAGAGGTGGAATTGTTGGATATGTGCTGTATGGTCATGTGTTTACCTTCTTTTGAGAAATGTCTATTCAAGTCCTTTTGTCCATTTTTCATTTGGGTTGTATGTTTTTTTGTTATTGAGCTTTAACAGTTATTTCTTTTGGTTTGACTTTTTACTCTTTTGATGTTGTCTTCTGAGGCTCAATGTAAACATTTTCACTCTATATTATGTCTATATGTTCAATTTGTCTATTTTTTCTTTTGTTACCTCTGTTTTTGATGTCTTAGCCATGAAATCACTGAAAAATCCAATGTCATGAAGTTTTTTGCCTGATGCTTTCTTTTAGTAGTTTTATAGTTTTAGTTCTCATGTTTAGGTCTTTGATCTATTTTAATAATTGCATGTACTATTAAGTAAATGTTCAACTTCATTCTCAATGTGTGATATCCAGTTTCCCTAGCACCGTTTGTTGAAAAAAAACTATTCTTTCCCTATTGAATGATCTTGAAATATTTGTCAAAAGTCATTGACCATTTGCAATGGACTAAATGTTTATGTCTCCCTTAAATTCTTCTGTTGTAATTCTAACCCCCAAAATGATGATATTAGGAGGTGGGGTCTTTGGGAGGTGATCCTGTAGTGAGAATAAAGTCCTTAATTAATGGGATTAGTGCCTTTCACCATATATAGGCAGAGTGAAAATATGTCATCTATAACATGAGGAACAGCCCTCCCTAGACATTAAATCTCCTTACACATTGATCTTGGACTTTTCAGGATCCATAACTGTAAGAAATAAATATTTTTATAAGTCACTAACTTTATGCTATTTTATTGTAGTAGACTAAGTGGCTAAAACAACATAAGTTAGGGTTTATCTGGACACTCTATTTTATTGCAATGGTTTATATGTCTGTTGATATCTTACTGTTTTGACTCTGCTTCCATTTAATGACTCTAACAAATGGTTTGAAACTCAAGCTGTCTGCTTCCAGAGTTTTTCTATCAACTCTTATTCATTATGTTCTTTGTATTGCCGTAGAGTTAATGTCACTAATGTGTTGAGTTTGTGGATGGGATTTTTTATTATGGTAGCTTTTTAATAAGTTTTGAAATTAGGAAGTGTGAGTCCTCCAACTTTGTTTTTTCTTCATTCTTTTAATGTAGTGTATTACATTAATCAAATTTTGTATGTTGAACCATCCTTACATTTCAGGAATAATTCACACTTGGTTGTCGTACATAAACCTTTCAATAGGCTGCTGAATTTAGTTTGCTAGCATTGCTTTTGAGGAGTTTTACATTAATATTTATAGTGGTTTGTAGTTTTCTGGTAGTCTCTTCATCTAGCTTTGATATCAGAATAATGCTGACCTCATAGAAATGAGTTAGAAAGCATTTACCCTTAACTTTTTGGAAAAATTTGAGAAAGACTCATTTTAGTTCCTTTTCAATGCTTAGTAGAATTCACAAGTGAAGATATCAGTCACATGACTCTCCTTTTCTTGGGAAATTTCTTTCTTGGGAAATTTATTATTACTAATCCAATCTTCTTATTAGATTTAGGTCTATTCAGATTTTGTTTTCCTTTGTGATTCAGACTTATTATTTTATGCATTTCTGAGAATTATCTATCTCATCTATGTTATCTAATATGTCCTATAACTTTTCATATAATCCCTTTTACTTCTATAGAATCAGGAATAATATTCCTATGTTCATTTCTGATTTTAAAAATTTGTGTCTTTACTCTGGTTTTCCTAGTCTTGCCAAAGTTTAGCCAATTTTTTTTTAACTTTTTGAAGTGGCAACTTTTAATTTTACTGATTTCGTTTTTCTGTTCTCTACTTACTTTGTCTCTGGTGTAATCTTTATTATTTCCATTTTTTGCTGGCTTTGTATTTAGTTTGTTCTGTTTTTCTTAATTCTGTAAATTTGTTGTGTTCTTGATTTGAGATCTTCCTCGCTTTTTAATGTAAGCATTTATAGCTATAAATTGCATTCTTAACTCAGCTTCTAGTGTCCCATGAATGCTGCTATGTTGTTTTGTTTTTATTTTTCATTTTTCCCTATGTACTTTCTATTTCTCTTTGTTATTTCTTCTTCAATCCATTGATTGTTTGGGGGTTGTTGTTTTGTTTGTGACTTTTTTCCATTTTTCTTCTGTAATTGATTTCTCTCTAGCTCTATTGCATTATCCTTGGAGAAGATATTTGTATGATATCTATCTTTTAAAAATACATTGAGAATTTGTGCTCAAAGCATACAGTCTGTCTTGGAAAATGTTTCTGTCATTTTAAGATAGAGTGTTCTGAATATTTCTTATATCTCTGTGTTTTGTTGCGTTTTCAAGACCTCTGTTCCCTGACTTATCTTCAATCTGATTGTTGTATCTGTTCTTGTGAGCTGCATATTGAATTCTTCAACTATTATTGTAGAACTATTTCTTATTTTATTTATGTCAATTTTTGTTTTATTTGTTTTGGTGGTCTATTATTGGTCCACAAATGTTTGCAATTGCTTTAACTTTTTATTGTACTGAACCTTTTATTAATATATAGTGCCTTTCTTTGTCTGTCTTAAGTATTTCTTAAATTTGCAATCTGTTTTATTTGATATTAATGAGGTTGCTTTTTCCATGAGATATCTTATTCTTTTTTTCTCCATATTTTTTGATGCATTATACTTATACATAAGAGTGGGATTCCTTGTTACATATTGTTAAGCTCTGAACCATTTGCTACATTCCCCATGAAAAAAAGACATCATATAAAGGCAAAAACAGAATTACAGGGCTTTGCACCATCTGAAGGAAGCTATATTTTCAGCAAAATTACTCAAAACCAGATGATATGGTCAGTGTTTCATATGGGAATCCCAATTCCCTGTGCATGAATCTAATTACTAAACACTGCTTCATGATATTGCTTCTTCAAGAGTTTAAACTTTGGGGGCTGGAGCAGTGGCTCAGCAGTTGTGTTACTTGCCTGGAATGCACAAGTACGTAGTTTTGAACCCCAGCACCACATGCACAATGAAGTGTTGGAGCAATGAAAGTTGCATGAAAAACTAAAGAAAATTTGCTTCTGTCTTTTGCTCCCTCTCTCTCTCTCTCACTGTCCCTCTTTCTTAAAAAAAACAAAAACAAAAACAAAACACAAAAGTTTAAACTTTGTGTAGCTGTCTCTTTCTTCAGAGAACCATTTCTTATGGTCCTGTTTTTAGTTCCTAGTATAATTAGGAACTAAATTATAATTAAGTCAGAAATAGTCATGCCACTAGAAAAAGGACACAATATTCTAACTCAAGCCCTCTGCATATGCCATAAGGAGAATTTATTTAATAAAATTTTATTTAATGTGTGCTTTTTACCAAGCATATATGGTACTGGGAATATAGAGTTGAATGAGTCATAGTCTTTATCCCAGCAGGGCTCAAGAAAATCAAGGAAGCAGGAAATATATTAGTACTGTAACAGAGAAGTGAGCATTGCATTATGACAACAGGAAGTGGAATTTCCCTAGTTGGGAAGGGGGGTAGAAGTCATTCCAGGAAGAGGAAACAACTTAATCAAAGGCAAAGAGTTAAGAATATGCACTGGGTAGCCATTAAAGAAGTTAGAACCAAGGTGGGAAATGTGGGAGGCAAGCAGGAATTAGGAGGGAGAAAATAAATTGAAGTCCACTGACATCAATTCATTATTTAGAAGAAACATCAACAAATTATCTAGCAGAAATAACCTGTTCTGGAAGATAAGTAAAGCTCACAGCTATTTTTAAATTTGTTTCTTTATTTTGTTTTGCCTTTTATTTTTTCAACTTATAAACTCCTAGTCATTGGTGGTGTTGAATCAAATGTTTAAGAGTCTGGAGGTGTTTTGAACTATGTACATACAGTCAAGGACAGTAGTCTTTAAAAGCCTTTAACAAATGTGTTCTTCCATTACTTCTATGTACAATTAAGAAATGCACATTGTCTATACTTGCCAAGAGACTGAAGATAATCTCCTTATTCAACATGTCTCTGCAATTTTAAAATAATAAGCCAGACTGATAAGTCTACTGAAAATACTCCTAATCAGATATCAATTTGGCTCAACTGGATCCTTAAAGGTCAAAAATTCAATTGAAATTAGATACAGAAATCTCAATTGTCTTTGCAAAATGGTGAGTTTATAATGTATCATAGAAATACTAGTTAAATAAATCATGCTGAAGTAGATTATAATAGGAATGGTCACATTTAAATTCATTGGATACTCTAAAGCAAAGAACCAACTGAAAAACCCCATTGTGGGCTTAATAAAGTACAGGCCATATCTTATGGACTTTTTAAAGTAGACATTATTTACATGCAGCTGACAAATGACTTTAACTTTCTGCCAGTTGAAGTATAAGCTACATTATAACCTTTCCTTTCTGATTATCACAGTTCTATAATGTCTGCTTTTAGGGTTCACAGTGACTATGCTTTGTAGAAAATGGTTCCGGAGTCCATACCCACTCTGTTGCTTGTAGAGTTGATGTTACTAATGCTCTGGGTATTTTGGGCTGGGGAGATGTCTAAGGGAACCACTAACTCTTTATTTTCTAAACTTTATTTTTGAATCAAGTCAAGTCAGTGTAAAACTCCTTATTGGAACATCATTGCTCTTACTTTCTGGAAAAATAACATCTGATATAATGTCTTAAACTTTCATTGAGTACATATAAGAGATGAGAGTTTTGATATAATGAATGGCTTATGATAAATATATTTTCTTTTTTTTTTTTGGTACTGGAGTTTGAACTCATGGGTGCTTAACCACTGAGCCAAATTTCCAGCTCTTTTTATTTTTTATTTTGAGACAGGGGTCTCACTAAGTTGATTAGGGCCTCACTAAGTTGCGGAGGCTGGCTTTAAACTTCTGATCCTCCTGCCTCAGACTCCCAAGCTGCTGGGATTATATGTGTGCACCACCAAGTTCAGAGAGGAGTATCTATATTTTAAGCAAATAGTTATTATGGAATAGTTTATTATGGCTTTTAATGTTCCCTTAGTGAAAGATTATGAGATTTAGTTCTTTTATCATTCGATATTTCTTCCCTGAAAAAGCGCTTTATGTTCTTATATCAGAATGGAGTTGTTTAATCTGTTTCCAACTCCTCCTTGCTTTTATTTTATTTTACTCAATTTTTTCTTTCTCTGAAAGAACTCAGAGATAGTTTTTGGGCTCAATTGTATTAATTTCCCAATGTAATTACCCATATTTCCCTTCAAAGCTTGTTGTTTATTCCTCTTGTGCTTTAGCTCTTAATATTTTATATAATTTCTTAATTATAAATAGCCTCAACCAAAATTATTGAATTTATGTTTTATATAATTTCTGGTAGAAATATCTTGGATTATGTCTTCATGATCTCTATTTTATATGATGCTAATAATTCTGTAACTTCCTATGACTCCTAACACATTCCTCTCTAATCTACCCAACCTAAAATAGTTTATAGAGCAACTCTGGTTATATTATTATTCTCTTCAGAATATTTCAGTATCTTTCTCTTTTTCACTAAAAAAAATATGATTTGTTTAAGATTTTTCCCTAAAGTGGATTCAACTTATCTTTTTGGGCTTTTCTCTCTTTGGTATTGCTCTTTGGAATTTATAATTTAACCTCACTTAATTACCTATGAGCAATGAAATTGCTCCAGTCAGAACTTAAACCTCAAAGTTATTTTTTGCCTCTTTCATTGTTACCTCCTCCTTATCAGTCCATCAGTTAGGACCCGCACCATTAAATGTGTCTCAGATATATCTACTTCTTCACATTTTCATTCCCATCATGTGAATCCAGGTCATGATTATATCTCCAGAACTGCTTCAATAGTTTTCCAGTCTGTTCTCCACATAGGAATCAAAATGAGTTTTCATAACATAGGAGTATCATGTTATAAATCTACTTAACATTTTAAATGGCTTAAATAAAATCTAGTAAAATCTGATGTTCTTACCATGACCTATAAAGCAGGGTATGATCTGGCTCCTGCTGTCTCTTGAAACTCATTTCATGCACCTCTCTTCCCACTTGACTTTAACCGTACTAGTCTTCGATCAGTTCCTCAACACAGCAATCCCTGTCTTGTGTCAGGCATTTGCCCAGCTTATACATCAGGCTACAGCAGGAATTGGCAAGCTACAGCTCATAAACCAAATCTGGTCCACTGCTTATTTTTTTTAATAAAGTTTTATTGGAACACAGCCATGGCCTTTAGTTTAGGTGTCATGAATGACCACTTTCAGATCCCAACACCAGAACTGATTAGTTGCAACAGAAAGCAAATGGCCTATAAAACATGAAAATATTTACTCTTTGTCGTATTACAGAATGTTGGTTAATCTCTCTACTAGGACATTCACCCTACCTGTTCTTTGCAAGACTGTTCTTTTCTCATTCTACAGTTCTCAAGTAGAATGTCTGCCCCACAAAGGCAGAAAGATCATGACTTTTAAGGAGGCTGCCTTCCAAATTTTCCATCATCTTGTCAAGTTTATGATTCCTTTATATTCACCAAAAATTGTATTTAAATATTACTTTTTAATTGTGACTCTATCTTTAATTGGACTGTATATTTCTTAAAGGCAGAGAACATGTCAGTTTTGTTTGTTCCTAAATAATGCTTGATGATAGTAAGTAATAAGAGGTAATAATTATCAACTGAACCGAAGAATGAAAATATCCTGCTTTTCAGTTCTACTAAAAATATCTCCCTTTGTTTGGTGAATATTTTGAGGTCTTTCTAGTGTCTGCCTTACAAATTTAACTTGTAATGGATAAAGTGTTCCTGAACACTGTCTTTGTAATGTCCACTTATGTCTTTGTCTAGTTCAATCATCTTTAAGTCTATATTCCTCTTTGGGTTGGAGTGACTGCATTTGCCTGAGGATAAAAGAGTCTAAATCCTAAGAAATGTTTCCTTTATTGAATAGTTAACTCAAAATTAAAATAGAGTAACTCTCATAGACAAAAAGAAAACTACAAAGAATCATCTCATTGAAGCCATACCATAAGATCAAGTCATATTTGCCTAGAGAAAATTCTCTTATTAAAAACTATAGTGTTGGGACTGGAGCGGTGGCTCAGTGATTACAGTGCTTGCCCGGCATGCATGAGGATATGAGTTCAAACCCCAGCACCACATACACAACAAGTGTCAAGCAATGAAAACCAAAGGAAAAACTAAGTAAAATTGATTCTCTCTCTCACATTGTCCCTCTCTTTCTCAAAAAAAAAAAAAAAAAAAAAAAAGTAGAGAGTTATGGATTGGATGAAAGGTGTCCCCCCAAAACTCGTGTGTTAAACAATGCAAAAAGACTCAGAGGTGAAATGGTTGGGTTATGAGATGCTCAACCCAATCAGTGAATTGATCTTCTGATAGGGATTAACTGAGTGGTAACTGAAGGCAGCTAGGGTATGTCTGGGGGAGGTGTTCACTGGGGGCAAGTCTTTTCTGTATATATTTTATATCTGGCAAGTAGAGTCTCTCTCTCTCTTTGCTTCCTGACAGTCATGTGATCTGCTTTCCTCTACCACATTCTTCCACCACGATGTTGAGCCTCACCTCCAACCCCGAGGAACAAAGCCAGCCTTCTGTACACTGAGACATCTGAAACCATGAGCATTCAAATAAACTTTTCCTTCTAAAGTTATTCTTGTCAGGTCTTTAAGTCAGCAGTGAAAAAGATGACTAAATCATGCAGAAACATCTAATCTTAAAATTAGAATATATATATATATACACATATACATATATATATATATATTTCCCTAATATAGTTTGTCTTTGGTAACAAAATTAATTAAAAATACTCTGGAGCATCTACTTTGATCATAGTATTAATAAAAATGAAGACCTTCAATCGTTGCAGTCTTTATTAGAACAAATGCATAGGTAAAATCCAGGGATGTTTAATTGTTCTGCAAGTATGTGTTCTTAACTAAAAATCTGAGTTTTGATGTGTTAAGAACCACGTATAAGGGCTGGAGCTGTGGCTCAGGGGTTATGGCGTTTGCCCGGCATGTGCAAGTACACGAGTTCAAACCCCAACACCCACGTGTAAAAAAAAAAAAAGAACCACATATAAAGCTAATTAATTGACTGTTTGTGAAATCTTACTGAATGAGTCGTACTCGATGATATTTTGAGTAGATTTGTCTTAACGGAATGATGAGCAAAGAATAAGGAAAGTACAACAGGAACTTAGAGGCTGCTTTTCTTGGGGCCTGAAGATGCCAGATGGGCAACTAAAAACAGGACAGAAGCTTGGCATCTCTGCCTTCGTACAGCATCCCCCTTCTTCTGCTGCCTTTAACTTTTGGTCAGGTTGAGCTCTGCATGGAGATATGTTAATCATTTATTGTTGTTCTAAATTGGTAACATTCCTGTTGAAGTT
>PVKS010022778.1:0-33245 GCA_004027875.1 Aplodontia rufa
GCAATTAGAAACAATGATTTTGCAGCCTTTGAAGGTAAATGGATGACTATGGAAGAAATCATGCTGAGTAAAATCAGCTTAACCCAGAGAATTAGTGGTCGATTGTCTCCACTCATCTGTGGAGGTTGGGACTAGACCCTGGCCAGTGAGAAAGTTGGTCTATTATCATATGTTAAATCCACGTAAGATACAATGCTATACAACATAATCCTTTTTTAAAGATATGGGGGGAAGGGGAAGGGAGGGATAAGGGTGGGTGGGGGGGGCTCTCCTGGGGGTAATTGTAATATCCAGAATCTGTACACATTTGATATTATTTTGTTAAAAACTTATATGGTTGTTCAAAAATAAAAAAAATTTAAAAAATTATGGTTTTTACTGCTGTCTTTATTCAAAAGGTCAATTATTGCA
The DNA here is from genome assembly GCA_004027875.1 of Aplodontia rufa. Lineage (NCBI taxonomy): Eukaryota > Metazoa > Chordata > Mammalia > Rodentia > Aplodontiidae > Aplodontia > Aplodontia rufa. The sequence goes on from PVKS010022778.1 coordinate 412, forward strand.
AGGTTCTAAAATCTGTTTCCTGTTGGGGTTTTTTTTTTGTGTGTGTGTATGTGCGCACCTGTCCTATGTGTTTGTACATGTATGTTATGTGTATTTTTAATGTGGTACCAAATTGGCTTATAAATGAGTGCTCATAAATTAAATTTTAAAAAAATGGATCCAAATGACTTTTAATTCACGTGACTTAAACATTTAAAAAGAGGTTCAATCTAAATCATTTAGGCATAAAAGTAAAGATATATTTAAGAGTACTAACTTACATATTTGTTTTCTAGGTGGTCAACCAATAGAATGTTCTATAAATATTTAGAGTGTCTCATTCAGTACTTCTAGGATTTTTCTTCAATAAAAAAAGATGGTTTATATTTGTCTAATATCCTGAAGTTTCTTGGATAACCTAAGTTAACAACAAAAAATAAATAAAGTAGATTTAACATAAATGGGATTAATCTCTGTAAATGTGTTTGTTAGAGGAGACATCTAATAAATTTACAAAGTCAAAAGCATTAACTGCTAAGTAAATTCAAGTTATCTTGATTTAGTTTCTATAAGTAACATACATTTGGGTTTATTAAATGTGCTTTTATAGATTGGAAACTAAAAAGATAATTTAAGATTGCTTTAATCTGGGTCTTCACTAAACAAAAGCAAGGTTATTAAGAACTAAAATTCTAACAGGTGTAATTCTATATGTAAAGAGTACAAAAGGTTTAAAGTGATTATAAACATTAAAAATTTCATAAAGATTAAATCAAAATACAGATTTTAAAAAGAGTCAAGGCATTGTAAATTGTGCACATCTCACCATCAAAAATTATCTAGTTAAAAATAAAAAGGGGGAATATACTGCCCCATAAGACCTACTTAACATATCCTTTTATTCTTAATTTTTAAACTTTGGATGTTAACAATAATACCACAGCTAAACGCCATTGGCATCCTAGTGGCCGACCCTATGCACAAGTCATGTAAAAGAATCCCATTGATAATCAATGGCATGGACCCGACCCGGTCTTAATCTGGGGTCGAAGTAGTATTTGTGTTTTTCCACAGGAAAATGATGGTCCCCAAAAGATGTGTCAGCTTTCTGCTTCTGATGGGACATCAAAATAACACGGAGTCTTACTGAGCTTTGTTCCTGCTAGGAGGGATTTCCTGACTCCTCCCTCCTCTGTGTCCCTGCAATGATTCCTGATCCAGTGGGAGTGAAGGTGAATGCCCAGAACTCGATCGAACCTAAAGGGACTTAGGATTTACAGCGGCTAATGAGACAGCCATTGTGGCTACAACTACAGCTGCTGCTGCCGAGGGACTGGCTATGCACCATTCAGTGGCCACAGGGACAGTGGTAAATAAATTGGCTGAACAAACTGCTACTGCCCTAAATACTCAACAGCAAATTAATGAACAGTTGCAAGCAGACATAATGCTGTTAAACTAACTTGATGCAAAAATTAGAATTGCTGTATGATATTTCACATGTCTTGTTCCCCACTGTTCAAAGATATTTGTGTGACACCTGTTTCTTATACTATGCACAATTTGTCTACATCTATATCTCAGCTAAATGAGATGGTGAGAGGCCCTTGAAACAACTAGTTTAAAAATTTAACCACTCTGTTAATTAGAGAAATTAGGGCTCTAATTGAGAGCCAAGTTCCACCTATGTCTTTATTTGGCTTGCTACCAGGATGTCAAAAGCCCTTAAAAATTGATCTGGCATTGCCGCCTGGATTGGTCTTATGTCAGCCAGTCAGGGACTGTCCGGGACAAAACAAACTTCCCTCTCTAATTTTTCTGCTCTTGACAGCTCATAAACGTCAAAGTACAATACTTGCCAGTGCTAACCCTATTGCCCTTTTGGCCGATGACGGGTAAGGTCTTCAAGGAAAGACAACCTAAGACAGGCCTTCTGGGCTGGGTTTTTCCCCATAGAGACCATTGGCTGTGCGGGTATCCAGAGACGGGTAAGCTTCCCCTAACAGCTGGGGAACAACCTAAGACAGGAGACCCACCCTGGTCTCTGGCTGCTTTGTTGGCCTTCAAACAAAATTAAAAAGGGGAATTGTTGTGCTCTGTGCAAAAGAAAATCGCTGTGTGGGATGCCATGACACTTCTCTCTCCTCCCCCTTCATATTTCGCGCGCTCTGAGCAAGATGGGTTACGCGCCTGCGCATTAGTGCTGCTTCCTCTCTCTCTCTCTCTCTCCACCCTCCTGGTTGGTGATAGATGACGACACCAATATAACAGTCGCTCATTGGCTGGGATAAGTCAGTCTGCTGCTTCACCATTGGTCCCTTAGCAGCCTGCTCTCACTATATCAATCCATGTGCATGAGAAATAAACAGGAGAAGTTTCAAGGTGCCATCCACACATGAGACTGAGTTGTTTCTCCCCCGGCCGGGAGGAAAGGGACCCGCAGAAAGGAAAGCAGGGTCCAGCATTCTGGCCACTGGCGTTCGCCCCCTTCGTCCCCGCCTCCCCAACCCATCCTGTTCTGGCTCCTGGGGAATGGCCCGGCCGGGCCCGGCCAGTCCAGGTCGTTCCGCCTGCTGCCCGCTCCAGAATGCAGGGAGCAATAGTCTGGACATACAGGTACAGGTAGAAGCAGCCCACAGGGGAGCAGCAGCCAGGCAAGTAAAGTGAAGATGACACAGACTCCCAGGGGCAGAAGAAGACAAGGAAGTCCAGAAACAGCAGTCAGGCCCCAGAGCATCTTTCTGCAGGAGCTGAAGGACAACCTTCAAGCAGGAGAACCAGGAGCCCAAGGCTAGCAGGGCCTCCACAGCAGCTGGCCTCCCTCTCCCTGAAAAACAGGAGCTGATTTTGAGCAGGCCTAAAGGAAAGCAAAACTCCAGGAAAAGAGGTGAAGTGCCAACTCAAAAGGACAGATGATTTTCTCTGGGTGATACTTCCCTGAGATATGCCCCTTCAACAAAGGGCTAAGGGTATATTTAGAGCTTTAAAACTCATAGAATTGGAGCCTGAGCAATGGCTCAGCGGTTATAGCACTTGTTTGACATGCGCAAGTACACGGGTTCCCTTAGTTTAGCAGGTATGATAGTTAATTTTATGGTCACCAGATCAGGATAAGGGATACCCCTGATAGCTGACAAAATATTATTTCTGGGTATATCTGTGAAGCTATTTCTGGGAGAGATTAGCATTGGAATCAGTAAGGCCAAGTAAACATCACACTTATAATGCAGTGGGAATCATCCAATCTGTTAAGAGCACAAATAATAGAAGAAAAAATAAAAGAAAATTTGTTTCTCCTCTTGAACTGGGGGATTCGTCTGTTCCTGCCTGCAAACATTAGCCCTCCAGTTCACAGGTCTTTGGGCTTAGAGTAGAACTACACCACGGTGCTAAAGCAGTGGCTCAGGGGTACTGCACTTACCTGGCATGCACACGGACCTTGGTTCAAACCCCAGCACCACATACACAACTAACTATTGGAGCAATGAAAACCATATAAAAAACTAAAAGTGGATTCTGTCTTGCTCTCTCACTCTCCCTCTCAAGGAAAAATAATAATAAAACAGGAATAAAACTACACCACCAGCTTTCCCAGGCCTTCTCCTTGCAAATATGCCAGATAATGTGACCTCTCAGCTGCGCCCATCTCTAATAACAAATCTTTCTATGTAGCTATACATATGCTATTGTTTGTTTTACTTGATAACCTTGACTTGTATAGCAGATAAATATCCAACTCAAAAACATCTGATGGAACCCAATGCTCTTGATGAGAATTTTCTTTACAGGAAAATGACAAACCCCAGATAAGATTATTCTACCCCACCGCAGGGTAAAGGAATTTGTCTTCAACACACAAACTACTAAGTAATCATAGAGTTTTCCAAAAGCTATAACCTAACAATTCTTCCAATGAAATGTTTCAAGTAACTTTAAAATAATGGAAGTGATCACATTATATATGTCTTTTTATTCAATGTTCTGGAACAAAATACATCAGAAACAACTAGTATTCAAGAGAATACTATGTAGTCATTAAAAAGCATTAAATTTTGTCATCTGTAACATGATTGGAATTGGAGGTCACTATGTTAAATGATATAAACCAGGAACAGAAAGAAAATTATCGCATAATCTTATTCATGTGGAATTTAAAAACATTGATGTTATAGAAGATGAGAGTAGAATGGTGGTTACCGTAGGTCCAGGAGATGGGGAGAGTTGATCAAAAAGTGCTGGTATTCTATTGCACAGTAAGGTGACTACAGATAATGATAATGTATTACATATTTTTAAAAGCTAGAAAAGATTTTGAACATTTTCACCACAAAGAAATGATAGATATTTGGGGATACTGATATACTTACCCTGATTGGAACATTATACAATGTACATATGTATCAAAACATTACATGGATCCTCATAAATATGTATAATTTTATGTGTCAATTTAAGAAAAAGTCCTAGTGTTTATATGTGGAAGTGAACATTTCTATAATTCACAAAGTTTTTCCAATAAATCTAGAAAATTCAATTATTCATACCAAGTTACTCCAAAACTTTGAGCTATCATACTATTTAGTTTTAAAAGAGCAGTTATTAATGACTTTGAAATGCTAACTTAGGGTCTGGAGCTATGTTTCAGCAGCTATAGCACTTGCCTGACATGTGAAAGGACCTAGGCTGGAACCCCAGCACCATATGTACACCTAAGTGCCAGAAAAAGAACCAGATGAAAAATTAAATTTGATTCCATTAAAAAATGCTAATTTATCTATAAATGATAACTTCCTGGGTGATATTTATTTTAAAATATCATAATCCAATGTAGATCTGCATTTACAAGTGAAAAACTAAATTGTTTTGGCCATAATGTACACTGTCTACATTCTACCATATTTATCAAGCTCTTTTTTATATAAACAATTTGATGATTACTCTCATGGCAAACTTTTATTCAGACTAAGTGACTTTTAGAAAGTAATAGGTCCTAAGATATTAACTGCTAACTCGCTTGACAAACAAACAAAAAATACATTAATTATTAAAAGTTTTGAGATCCAGGAACTGTAGCTGGCAATGGCTCAGGACTCACTGTTGGTGATTTGCTAAATGTTAGTTATTCCATGCCCTTGCCAGGCTTGAATGTTCTTAAAATATGCCATACAGCCAAACTGCGCAACCATTTTGGTCTAAGAGCCACTGTTTAGCAATAAACAAATGGAACTGCCAAAGAAGCACAAAGATTGGATGGAATTTCAGAACTGAATCCAAATCTCCCTGTAAAATGCAAATAATAGAACCTTAATCCATAAAAGCTCATTATTTCTAAACACACCTTTGCCTTTTAAAATAGGTATGAGGAGAATGTTAAAATGAAGATGAGGGTGGGGTCTGAGGTAGAACAAAGTCAACCGTGTCCTCTAATTAGGGTTTAACAGTAGAGGCCTGTCTCCTATGCAGCTAATTATATTTTAGTGTCATGTTTTACTTTCGGTAGCCTCCCTGTAGGCATCTACAAGAAACAAGAACTTAAAAAGAAACATGGTTTCTTGCAGAAAAACTTAAAATGATAAATTTCTCTCCTTCTACTACCCATTCTAAAACCTAACCATTGGACAAAAGTGTTTTAAAAGCCCTGAATGTTGCCTCCTTAAAACTAACATGAGCAACATTCCCCATGTCCCCACAGACTTACATTAATGTGCATTCCTTGTTTGAAATCTGATTTTTAAAGACATTCTGATGATAGAATTAGAAACCAAATTTCTGGATTCTCTTTTTGGGGCAGATTACCCACTTTCTTTTACAACAGACTTTAAAAAGTATTCCAGTAAGTATTATGTTACTTTTTTTGGACAGCATTTAAGGGTTCATATTTTACACTTTACATGGCATTTTTATCTCAGGTTATATTTGGACTAAAAACCTATTTTAAATTTTTCTCTTATTTTTCTAACTTGGAGTTACTAAAATTTAAAGACGAATCTTCAATGAGAATACCTAATCTTAATATAATCTGAGTAGGTGTGTTATTCATTTGTGAGACCTATGCTAGGAAGCTATAATAAAATAATTAGACTGAAATAAATATTCTGGTGAATTATTTCCTTAGAGCAGATTTAGGTCCTCAGATATGTATATAACAGTTAATTTCTCCCCAAAAATATCTGTCTGCTTTCTCATACATTTGACTGGTTCTGATGAAACAGATCCACCTTTACATCAAAAAACAGAAGACTGATCATAAGTATTTAATAACATGTATATTCAGTACAATTAGCATCTAAAGGCAAATATCATATGCATTAGTATATACAAGTGTCTATTTACGTACTTTGTAAATAGTTCTTTTCAAGTCTCAATATGTGCAAAGCTTTCTCTATTAAAATACATCAAAACTAAGCAACAAATGCTTAGACTTGACAAAGTATCCAACCCATCAAGGAAGCTTGATTTTAAAATGGAATATTTCTTTCCTTCCCTTGTTTCAGACACAAACACAAGGCCCTTCCAACACAAACCCAACTAGATACCCAATAAAAGCAAACAGGTACCTCTCCAGCCTGAAGAAAATGACAGTTTCTTTGGAGGGTATCATCTTGAATCCTTCCCTTTCCTTAATGACTAACAAGAGTCATTCCGATGATTGTAAGAGCCATGACTGACATCCACACCTGTGGCCTACCCAGAGCTAGGAGTCCAATTTGACTGTGATAATAAATAAAACCTTGTCATACTATTACAGGATGTTTGGCAAGGACAAGAATTAAGGCACTTTTATAACTCCCAAAGGAATCTGGTGATATTTCTAATGTGATCTCACACATCATTCTGTCCTGCCTGACCTTCCTTGTATCACACTCCTGAATTTATAGCCTGTATCGGCTACCCTTGCCTCCTGCCACAGCTCTCCCCAAGAGAAAGGATGCTGACCAGAAGAAAACAAACCTGAAGGGAAAAAAAAAAAAAACTTTTATAAAAAGTCAGTTAAAATGTCCTGGAAGTCGCTCCAGATGTTTTCTGTGGAATATTTACTATCTCCATTTGATTAAATGTTGTGTCTCACTTTATGTAATGAATACCTAAGGTCTCAGATTAAAGAACCACTTCCAAAAGTATACAGACTTGTTCCTTAATAACTTACGGAGCCCAGAATGTGGAGGAAATACTAAGTATTCACAAGTCCACCATTTACTACCCTCCTCTCCAATAGTAAGTTCCTTTATCCTGACAAGCGGGGACAGCTGCCTCTCAGGCACTTCATGAACTCATGTTAGAGGAATCTTTCTGAGGTTGTAATAGCTTTTCTCCTACTCCCCAGAGACACTTAACAGCTTCTGCCTGATGAATGAAAGGAGGCACATTTTATATAGCAACAGGCAGTTGAAGGCACGATCCAGCCTGAAGATAGTAGTGGCACATGCAAAGATGATCTCAGGATGACCGTTGTCTGGGCACGCCTCAAGCACTGCATGAGAAAGGTTACGTTTGATTTTGGTGATCCCCCAGCTTCTCAAGAAGCTGCACTTTTGCAGCCTTTACGGCTCCACTTTCCCCGCTCCTGAGCCTCTGTGGAGTTCCTGAGGCAGAAGGTAACCACAAAGTGTTACCTTTCAAGATGAATATTTCAATCTTAACCCACACCTTACCTGGAAGGATTGAAAGCCTACTAGTGGACAATTTGAAAGCAACAAACTGAGCCCACAGGGTGTGAATGCCCTTGTTACCACCACCCTGGGCTCCAAGAGGAAATACTTCTTTGAATGCTGAGGTCACTGCATGGACCAAAGGTTCTCCAGTCCCCTTTGCAGAGGTGAGACAAGACGGAACTTGTTTTAGTCAGCTTTTTGCTGCTGTGACCAAAGGACCTGACAAGAACAATTTTAGGAGGAAACAGTTTATTTAGGGGCTCACAGTTTCAGAGATCTTAGTCCATGGAAGGCTGGCCCACTCTTTGGCACTTGAGGTAAGGCTGTACATCATGGTGATAGGCATGGCTTCAGTCAGTAGAGAGCTCAAGAAGCAGATCTCCATGCCAGACACCGAATATGTACCCCCAAGGCACACCCCCAAGGACCCACCTCCTCCAGCCACACCCTACCACTCTATAGTTTCCAGTTTAATCTCTATAAGGAGATTAACTCACTGGGTCAACTCAATCACTTCACCTCAGCCTTCCCAAATGGTCACACATGAGCTTTAAGGGGACACCTCACATTCAAAACATAACAGGACTTTCAAAAGATAAAGTTCTAAGTAGAAAAGTGGAGGAATAGATGGTGGCAGCAAGAAACAGACACCAAGCTAATGACAGTTCTCATCCTGCATGGTAAACAGCCCTCCCATCTAGAGAAGCTGGGGATGTAGCTTCTGGCAGCATGACAGACAATGAAGGGGACCACTAGTCCAATCCTGAGGGACAATTCACTTCAGATGTCCTATAGAATAGCAACGATTGCTTCAGTCCAGAATTACACTGCACATATCCATGAGGGCTGTGTGGGTGTTTGGACTTTCCTAAACCTCTGGAATGAAACACTAGGCCTTGTCTGAGCTGTCCAGTGTTGTCGGCCATGCTAGAGTGAAATGGGCATTCAGTTTGGATATGTGCTTCCTTTGATTTGCCTGAATCTAAACAGTAACTGATTTTAGAAGCAGTTGGTCCACATTCACCAGTGGACCAACACGGTGCATGCTCTGGAAGGTGTGGTGGGACCAGACGCTGCATGCAGATGGGAGTTCAGAGGATGGAAGAAAGAGCGTCAGGTCAGAGTGGTTTGTTAAATGGTACAAGCAAGAGTTCTAGATAGTGAGGACTCAGTGCAGACACACAAGTATGTATGTTTTCCAGAGAGAGAAGACTCAGGACAGGATAGCTGCCTTCCAGTCCTTAAGATTCATAAAGAAAAGATAAGGAACTTCTTTATGTCTCTAGAGGATAGAGCAAAGGTCAACAGATAAAAAACCAATAGAATTTGTATGGAAGAGCATTTTAATGCAGAGCTATCCAGCAGTGAAAGAGGATGTCCTTCAAGACGATAAAGCCACAGACTTTTTTTTTTTTTTGGTACCTGTGATTGAATTCAGGGGCATTAACCACTGAGCCATATACCCAGATCTCTTAACTTTTTTTAAGACAGGGCCTCACTAAATTGCTGAGTCTAAGTTGTTGAAATTGCAGTCCTCCTGCCTCAGCCTTCCGAGGTGCTGGATTACAGGGGTGCACCACCACACCCAACAAGCCATGGACTCTTTAGAATACAAGCAAGAAACCGCTCGCTCTCCATCTGAGGGACAAAGTGACCAGGCCCCAGCCAGAGGTCATGTCTCCTTTCTCTATCTACTGCCTCGTTCTCTGTGTAGCCTCCCTCACCAAATTACCCTGGCAAGCAGAAGTCAGGCTGTGTGCGACACTGGGAGATAATAAAGGAATCTATTTCTTAAGTGGGAGGTTGGCACAGTTGAGCTCTGAAGAACTTTATCACTCTTACAATCTGTGGTCTGTGATTTTATGCAATCATAAATGGGCACCCCAGACTCAGGGTTTCTTCACCTTCTTCATACCTTCACATACTTGCTTGCTTGTCTCTTTGGGGGACATCGTTCTTGGTTTATTCAGGTGCTTGCACTAGGTCTCGAAACTAAAATAAATCAACCCTACCCTAGAAGGAGTGGTCTAGACAGGCAAAGCGTGGAGGAAAGGTCACCTGCTCAGGGTCTGGTCTGGGGATGCTGCCTCAGTGTGAGCAGGAAATTGGCCCATTACCAGCATGCAGAAATGCAGTGAGAAATAAAGGCATTCTATAATTTGGGTTGTGCATTTATGTGCCAGGTACCCTTCTAAGCATGGCATGTGTCTCATCTCACTTTACAACAACCTAATGAGCAGGAATTACTGTTGAATCCACATTTTACCAGTGAAGAAACTAATGGGTAGTGAAGTTCAGTAACTCATGGGCACATGTCCACTAAAAAATGAATAGGATTGGGGCTGGAGCAGTGGCTCAGCGGTTACGGCATTTGCCTGGCAACCAAGAGGACGTGAGTTCAAACCCCAGCACCATGTATACAACAAAGCGTCTGAGTAATGAAATTCACATGAAAAACAAAATAAAGATTGCTTCTCTCTCTTTCTCACTGTCCCCTCTTTCTTAAAAAAAATGAATAGGATATAAAAAAATCTGGTTGCTTCTAAACTCTGGGCTCTGTGGTCTCACACTGTACTGCCTTCCTGTGGACTGAAATGACTTCCTAGAAGCACACTAGGGACCAGAAACAAACATCTGCCTTGCCCAGGCCTCTGCATGCAGGATTGCAGCCATCCTTATAGATGATTGTCACTGCTCAGCATTCTTTTGCTGGGGGGGATCCACGATGCTATGACTCTCCTCCAAAACATGCATACCAAGGAGGGAAATAGACGCATTTCTCACTTGAATTCCTGTCATCGCTATACCTCTCTTATTATAGTATTATCAGATAATCACACATATAGATCTAAGGTGAATAAGTTTAAACATGAACATTTTCTGCCAGAGTTGGTCAAAATGACCAGCGGCTGACAGGAGTTTAAAGTCCTCTGAGATGGTCAACCTCCCCTGTGCTGCTCCCTTTAGGAGTGCTTCTCCCTCACAGACACAGACGAGCAGGCTGTCAAGCCCTCCGTGTCTGGAAGACTCAGGAGATTTCTCCAAGTATGGTATATACACGATGTGAGTTCTTCCCAAGCCACTAGACTCTGAAAAATAACAATGTTCATCATTTTTGTTTTTCCCTCAGCTTGCCCTCCTCTTTCTGAATTTAGAGGAAAACAGAAACAATATGTAAGTAGTAACTTTGACAAGCCTTTTTTTTTCTTTTGCTAAAATACTTTGTTTAAAATAGAGCTTTTAATAACATCTCAGTATTATAGCACAGTCTTGATAATTCAGAATGTGTGAAATTTTAAGGAAGTAGTCAACTCATGAAACTCATACCTTTGACTAGTAGTTAGCTAAGTGTTTTGGAATAATGTCTGAGAAATTTCTGAACTTTATCATTTGTTTAAGATGCAGTTTATCCAATCACACGGAAAGGAAGGGCTATTTTGTGGATAATCTGACTCTCAAAAGTGTGCTTCTTGGGCTGGAGAGGTGGCTTGGTGGTTAAGGCACTTGCCTGGCATGTGCAAGGGTGTGGGTTCAAAACCCAGCACCTCGTATACAATGAAGTGCTGGGGCAACAAAGGCCACATGAAAACTAAATAAAATTTGATTCTTTCTCTCTCTCACTGTCCCTCTCTAAGAGGAAAAAAAGTGTGCTTCTTCCATTCCATGGACCGCAAGGCTGATAAGTAAATAGAAGTTATTTTGAGGTTTTATTGTGGTTGTTTTGTTTTGTTTTTTTGAGAGAGGGAGAGTGTGTGAGAAAAGGAATAAATTTTATCTATTTTATCATCTGAGCTTCATTTTTCCTGCACTTAGTTGTGTACATGATGCTGGGGTTCAAACCTGGGTCCTGGCGCATGCCAGGCAAGTGCTCTACCACTGAGCCACCACCCCAGCCCCCAAACAGAAGAATTTTTAAAACAACTTAAATCAAGTTTTCCCATTATTACAGGCGCTATAAGGTTTCTTCTGTCCCTTCTTTATACTCCCATGTTTAGTCCTTCCAAAGTCAGAAGGTGCTAACGTTCTCCTTTGTGCACAGATCTGGCAGCATGCACGCACCTTATTCCATTTGTTTTGTAAGAACAAGATATGTTTTGCTAATCACCAATATTTTCATTGTCTTGTGTGACACCTGACATAAAGCCTAACAAAATGGACTAAAATGTGTCCAAAATAATTAATGAACAATGTGTTTAATGAAAGGAAACCAAGGAATCCATTAGAAAATGATCTGGGTTGATTCTTTGACAACTCTTACCCTTTTTTTCCACTGCATTCGTATACATAAATGTCATGACTCTGTCAAGAACCCACATCAGCTGCTCAGATGTCAATCCTGCACATAAACCAATTCACTCACTAATGCCAGGGACTGTGCTACATACTGGGAATGCAAAGCTCAACAAAGACAGCCCCTGCCGGGGAGGGGTATACAGTCAGCAGGAGACAGGCACTGACTAAGTGTGCGTGGTATGGGAAGTACATGCTTTGGGAGGAAATGTGAGAGCAGGCCACCTGAGCTGATGGGGTCCGGGGAGCCCTCCTGGGCAGTGACTCAAGTCGAAGCTGGGAGAATGGGCAGAAGTAGGCAGACAGGGGCACGAGGGGTTGGGAGAGCACAGGGAGAAGGAATGACATGTATGAGAGCTTTGCAGAGGGTAACACCATGAATTTTTTGTTTGGGGACACTAAATAGGTCTGAAATTGCTAGCCAGGAAGGTAAAATGCTGCTTCTATCACACACAGACTCAATGTTCTTAAACCACTGGAATTTTTTTTTCTATTTTGAGAGGATTGTATACATTCTGCTGAGCCAAATACAAAGGAAAATTAATAATTTACTCATGGCATCAAACTTCCTTCAGGTTGGTTTCATCTTCACAAAAATATACATAATAAATTAGGAGGCTTCAAATTTTTGTTAGATGCATCAAGATTTCTATACATAACGTATTCCAAGGTGAACATCTGTTATATTAATTATTGCAAGAATTAGTCTGCACTAAATTATCCTGGTATTTAAGGCAAGCACATCACCTTCCTACTTGATACATTTTCAGTATATGCTTTCATGTGTTTATTTTAGAAAGTAGCCACAGAGTGTGTGAGATTAAGTCTGTCACTCTAATTTTTAACACTACTGGCACAAAATGCTATTAGATCATCCACATCACTGTGGGATGTACATTCTTTAGAAATGATAGGAAGAATAAAGGCTATGTAAAAATAGCCATTCTGTTGGATTTTTCAGATAACTTTTATTTCTCCAAAGATGTATACTTTTATAAAAACTACCTACTGTGGTGTTTTGTTTAAGATCCATGCAGGCAAAGTTATATCCTCTAGGGAGCTTCCCAGAGACAGTAATTTTCAAACAATAGAGCAAAAATGCATAGATCAGCCAACTAATTTATGCTACATCAATTTAACACACCAGAAAGCATGAAACTTTAATTTGATCTCACCGAAGTCAAATAAGCCAAAGAGAAGTTACCAAATGGGCCTGGAATCTTTTATCTCAACAAGCTTGTCATGCTGGTTCTGAGAACATAATGTGTTCTAAAGGGCAGGGTGGCCATGATTCTCAATGAGTATGATATTAGACAGCAGAGAACTACAAAAGCATTCAAAGCACCATGTCTGGGACCCCAAGGTGATTAATGTGAAGCTTGATTTCACTTCAGGGGTGAAGGACTAGAGGGGGAAAGACCACAAGCTCATTTGCCGATTGTAAAAGTAACAAAGGGAATGATGGTAGGTGATGTGGAGTTTTTAGGGCTCTGGGGACATAGTGCTCAGAAAGGTGTGGTGGCCTGGTGGGATGCTGGACATTGGAGGCTTCAAGCCCAAGGAAAGGAGCAATAGAAACCTGAATCCCTACAGCTCTCAGTTCTGACGCAGGACCCTCTTCTCCTACAGGGACATGAAGTGGATCACCTAGGACTCCAATTCTCTGGTTTTAGTTCAGAGGGCTTTGGTTTTCACTATGGGCCATCCATCTTATGTTCACCTGTTCTTGCTGGCTCATGGCAGCCCCTTGACAAAGGCCTTGGGTCCAGTTACACAAGGAGATAGAAGAGTTGGATACTCACCATCATTCCTCACCACAGAGCAGTCATGTAATATGGGCAGAACCACAGCCATCGTAGGGCTCAGGTAGGGGTGGCAGTTTGGTTTGCTTCACGGAAAGCTCTGGGCAAATAATATGAAGAAGTACCTGTCCTCGAGGATTGTATGAAAAGAACAAGCAAGCCTTACAGAACTGCTCTTTTATGAGTATGAGCCCCACAGCATTTAATCCTGTGAAAAAAATGGAATTGAGCATTTAAAAGTAAATGCTCATGTCATAAAGGCTGTTCAGTCAGTCCTCCTACATATCCCAGTCCTCCAGTCAGTCAGTAGACTGGAGCATTCTCGCCCCAAACTGGCAACTAAGAATTATGACTGATAGCGGTAAAAATAAAGTTTCACCCCACTTTCTGGCCTTGCCCTTCCTCAAACTTTCACAATTCATTTACTTAAGAGCTACAGGACTATTGGGGAACTAAGAGCTTCTTGAAAAATTGAAAGAGAAAAGAGTCATGATCAATAATAAAATCTCATAAAGCTTAGATATCATTATGATAGAGGGAAAAAAAGATTAATACAGTCATTCTTCAGTATCCATGGGGTAACTGATTCCAGGATCTCCTCTGCAGATTCCTAAATCCATAGATGCTCCCCTCCCTTATATAAAGTGGTATGGTATTTGCATTTAACCTACATACGTCTTCCTGCATACTTATATTACCCCTAGATTGCTTATGAGACACCTAACAATATAAATACTATGTAAATACCTGTTATATTCTATTGTTTAGGGAATAACAAGAAAAATGTCTATACATGTTCATGTTTTTCCTGAATAGTTTTTTATCTAAGGTTGGTTGAATTCACAAATGCAAAACACCTCAGATAAAAAAAAAAAAGGCTGACTGGGGGCTGGAGCAGTGCCTCTGTGGTTACAGCACTTGCCTGGCATGCAAGTATATGGGTTCAAACCCCAGCACCCACGTACACAACTAAGTGTCAGAGCAATGAAGGCCATGTGAAAAAACTCAATAAAAATTGATTCTCTCCATCTCTCTCTCTCTCTCTCTCTCACTGTCCTCCTTCAAAAAAAAAAAAAAGGAAAGAAAGAAAGAAAGAAAAGAAAAAAAAAGTTGAACTAAGAATTCACAATCCCTTCCTTTGCCAGTCCACATCCCTGTTCCTGAACCTTTCGGTGAAGTAGTATATTGAGTGAGGGATGGAGTATCTGGGGAAACTGTAGCAGCATTTACATTCAGAAGAACAGAGAAAGATAAGCAAAAGAAGGAAAGAGAAGAAATATAAAGACGGCCACAGGGAGAGATGTTTGTGCAGCGCTGCAGGGATTTGGTAGGGGATCTGAAAACATTTCTCTGTGAATAAAGCCCTGCAGCACTCCTTCTAGAAAACTTTAGTAAATATTCATATTATTTCTCAAGGCTTCTGGAGTCAAGATTTGTGGGATATGTATACAATGCTCCGCAGCATTTGGGTAAGATCGGAGACAGGCTCGAGAGAGCAGTCAAAGAAGCAGGCTTGTTCTAGAAGGAGACACTTCTGAAATTTCTGCAGCCTGTTCCAGAAGAGCACATGTTCTTTAGTTTTCATTTTTGTTTTCACCGTCATTTTGAACCTTTGGTTTCCGCTAAATATAAGATTTGTTGCTGCTATTTTTGCACTTTCAAAACCGCAGCTTCAGCTTCCAGAGCACACTGCCATCCGCAATTGTAACAAACCAAATGGGTCTAGTGGAAAACACTCTCTTTAACTTTTGGCATCTGAGATGTACCCCATAGAGTGTGCCTCTGTTTCACACTGAGTGAAAAGATGAACAGTTTCGCACCCAGGAGATCAAATTAACTAATGAGGTAAAACTGACATTCATGGGTGAAACACCACACAGTATTTAGGGATTCATCTAAAGGGGGCTTACAAAAAGCTATTAGCAGAAGAGAATAAATAAATAATTCATTCTCAAGTCCTTTATGAGCCACTCTTGAGAATATGCCACAGTTTCAGTTAGGGAAGGCAAGGTGGCAGAAACATAACACCTGAACACTAAGGCTTACTGCAACAAATTTTCGCTCCCTGCTCGCTCCGTGGTCTGGAGAGGTTTGGGGGGAGCGCCCCGCCCGGCATTGCAGAGCCTCAGGCTGATGCTAGCTTTGCTGTTTCTGCAGAGCTTTATGGCTGCCTGTGTTTGTCAAGGGCAGACACCCTGAAGGAAAAGGAGTGCGGAAGATGGGTCCTGGATGGTTCAATGGCCAGGCACGGCAGAGGCAGATTTGCTTTGCTGACATTCCACGGAAGAGAACTTAGGCATCCCTTATAAGGAAAGCTAAGAACTGTGGTCCATCTTTGTGCCCAAAGGATGGGAAAGCAACGAGTAAGCCGATGGTCTCCACCACAGCTGTTCCTCTGATCTGATCTTCTGCTTTTAAGAACACTATTCACAAATGTGAATAATTACTAAGTTTCACAATGCAAGAATCCTATTATAAGGTGACAGTGTGATGTGACAGCATGAATTACACATTTGTTTTGATAAAATGATCTTGAGGGGTGAAAGAGTGCCAAACACGTAGCAAAACAATGATAATAACAGCACATACAGAGCTTCATAGTTTATAAGCACAGATCACCTTAGGAAATCCAGTTAGAATATTAGAAACCAACAAAAAATACTTTTAGAGCAACTTCAATAGAATTATAAATATTTGCCTTTTCAAATGACAAGAAATTCCCTTTGTTATATCCTGAAGTAAGATAAGATAGATTAAACTGGGCTTTAAAAAATCTAAAAATTATTTTAAAAATGTAAAAAACTGAAAACTACCTGATATATAAACCAAAGATTATCACTACTAATATTTTGGGAATGAGATTTTCTTCTCCCTGAAATAAATATTCCCTTCCTTTAACTTTGTAAGGCAAGCATGATCTGGACCATCACCTCTGTAGACAGTGGATCCCCTCTCTCACTCCCAAGACCCCTCTCTTGTTCCTCCATAGGATCATTCCAGATTCCTGGGATAAAATGGTGCCAGAAAAACAGGGATGGTGTTCTAGGATCTAAATCCATGGTGTCTCCATCACTATTGACTCTTCAGCTACCAAATTAGCTGCTGAGAACCGGTAATCTCTAAATGTTGTGCTTTCAATTGTCAAAGATACTCTCTGTCCATTCTGAGATCAACTCCACTGACCCCTAGCAAAGGAAGACAACAGAATGGCCAGTTTGTGGCCAGCCTCCATGCATGATCTGAATTTTACATTTATTATTGCACTTTTGTGATTTTTGCATATGTATGTACATGTGTGTGTGTGTGTGTGTGTGTATGTGTGTATGCATGCATATACATAGATGTGGAACCAGCAGATAAGGACTAACATATATGGATTCATATAACCTCAAATCAAAAATATTTCAAAATAAGAAGCTGTATCTGTACTGAACACATATAATCCTTTTTCTTGTCATTATTCCCTAAATGATACAGTATTATAGCTGTATAAGATTTACATTGTATAAGGCATAAGGAATTTAAACATGATTTAGTATATGGGAAGATGAGTGTTAATTATACTCAAATACTCCTCCATTTTAAATAAATGGTGCTACGACTAAAAGACCTGACAAGAACAATTCTAGGGAAAAAGGTTTATTTAGGGACTAATGGTTTCAGAAGTCTTAGTCCATATAAGGCTGGTTCCATTCCTCAGGACTCGAGGTAAGGCTGAACATCATGGTGGAAGGCATGACTCCAGGGAGCAGACAGAAACTCCATGCCACATACAAAATATATACCCCAAAGACAAGCCCCCAATGACCCACCTTCTCCAGCAGTACTCTACCAGCCCACTGATTGGGTCAAGCCTCTTATAACCCAATCATTTCACCTCTGCATTGTCACACATGTGATTTGGGGGAACACCTCACATTCAAACCATAAAAAAGGGATTTGAGCATTCCTGGATTTTTGTGACCTTGGGGGTCTTGGTACCAAACCCTGCAGATGCAGAGAGGTGGCTATATTCTGAATGCAGTTTAGTTCCCCTCCAATTTTTCTCACTTAATTACATTCCTCTATAAGTTTGGATGTCATGCTCTATTCTTCTAGAGATTACCCAAGCTATTTTGAGAGTTTAAAAGTCTAAAGTTAATGTTTTCATTACTATTGTTCCAAATGATCTAAGCTCCATAAATACCATCAACTACACTCCAAAAACTATATGCCTACACTGTCTAATGTTTTACTTCCACCCCTTTTAATTCCACCTATTATACATTATCATGATATGTGTTACATAAAAATCTAATTTTTCCTTAGGTTTATCCATATTTATCAGTATATTTGCTTGTCATTTCTTCTTTATGTCAAGTGCTTCCCAAATTATCTAGCATCTTCTTCAGAATTTCCCTTGGTAAGTATCTATTGGGGGTAAACTCTTAGTTGTTGTTTACTTGGAGAATTTTTATTTCACTCTCATTTTCTGAGACACTTCGTTTGCAAATTTTCTTCAGTACAACCATGCTATTGTTCCATGGGTGCCCGGCTGCTGCTGAGACAGTGGCTGGCAGTCTCAGTGCTTTGCTATAGAGGTAATCTCACTGGTTGCTTTGAAATTCTCTATCTTTGGGGTTCTGCAGCCTCACTCTAACATACCTAAGATTCATTGTTCTTCTTGATCATGAACTTTCGTGTCTCCATAATTCTAAAAATTCTGGCCATTAACTCATCAAATATTGCTTTTCTCTTGTATGATCACTTGGAATTCCTATTAGATATACTTAAGACTTTATCTTCTATGTCTCTTAATGGTGCTTTTAAATTTTCTATTTGACACTGTGTGGCACTCTGGATAATTTCTTCCTATCTATCTTCCAGGATACTAATTTCTTTCCAGCTGTGTCTAATCTTCCATTTAACCCACCTGCTGAGTTTTTTATATTAATTATTATATGGTTCATTTATAGAAGTCTATTGCTTCTTTTCCTGATCTGCTCGGTTGCTTCCAATCATCTTTTGTTCCTTTCCTATATTTCTAAGCATTTGTTTTCATTTCCACATATTAAATATGTTATTCTATTGTTCATGTCTGATAATTCTTGGATCTACGGATTTTGCCAGCTTCTGTCTGCATGCTCTTGCATCTGGTGTCTAGGTTCCTTCCTTTTTGACCTTGAGCTCATTTTCCATGGAACATTATTTCTGAGAATTCCTTAGGCCTGGTTGGAATTTGCATGTCCTGAAACAAAATCTGCACTGGTTTCTGCCAGTTGCCTGGGGCCATAGCCAGCTCCAGGTTTCTTGGACCAACTCCATCAGGCAATGAGAACTCTGGCTGCAGGGCCCCATGAGGGCTGCACATCCTCAGAGGAGGTGATTCCAGGTCTGCTTAGTGCCAGGTTGGTGCCAAGCAAGTTTCTGGCTCTCCCCTTCCATACCACATGCAGATTTCTCATCCACACTCTACAGCTTCAAGGGCAGGCCTCTGCTTTCCCCTGACCCCATTTCCCTGTGCAACCATGAGCCCCTGTGCCACCAGGACTGGTAGACATCCTCACACGGTCCCCCTGTCATTTCATTTTTGACCTCTCAAATTTCTTAATTGTTTGGCCTGATCAACAGTTCATTTAAAGACCTTCAAAGTCTATATTCCAGAATTTTTAGTTGTGTTTAGGAGGAAAACTCTTCAGGCTATTAATTCCACAATTCTGCCAGTAACTAGTTTTGTCGGGATCTTTTTCTTTCTATAGGTCATATATTTAAGTATACAGAATTTCGTACTTTACATGATAATAATAATAGAGCCTGCATTGTTTTCTGGACATAGAAAAAACCCTGCACACTTGTTCCAAGATTATAAAAATATTCAAATGTGTGTTCTCATATTTTTATTGTTTGGCTTTTTTCCCATTAAAATTTTTCATTCCTAGGCAACTTATTGTGATATAAGTAATGAGGTTGTGGATCCAGCTTATTAGTTTTTACAAATGGCTAGTTAGTGACCCTAACATCTGTTATTAAATAATCATTTTCCCTAATGATTAGAAATATTACCATCTTCATAAACTACATTCCTTTCATATTCTTGTGTGGATTTTTAGGCTCTCCAGTCTCTTGAACTGATCTGTCTTCTTCCCTTGAGGGTAGGGTTACTGTGTTTCAGGTAGGAAGGTTCTATAGTCAGTTTTAATATCTGACAAATTAGGAACTCTGTCATTACATTTGCTTTCCAAAATATTTTCCCAGGATATCACTACTTTCTTGGATATTCTTCTTCCAGATGAAATTCAGAATTATTGTATCAAGATTCCTAATTGCCTGTTAAAATTCTGACTGAAATGGAATGTTTCCACATATTCATCTTTACATTATTTTATAATAGTATCTTACTAAAATATGACTGTTGCTTCCATCAGAAAGCAGGCAGGAAACAAATGACTCCCTTAAAGTGTTTACTGAAAAGACATTAAGAAGGGACTCCTTTGCTAGTCACTACTGTGATTCGGAGGCTGAGACAGGAGGACTGCAAGTTCGGGTGACTTAGTGAGACCCTGTCTCAAAAAAAAAAAATTCTGCTTGCAGGGTTGTGGGCAGGTATGACAACCAACAACAGATGGAGAAGCACTAAGAATAAACAGTGAGGAGTGACTAGCCCTTCTGATCCTGAAGGGGCAAAGGAAGGAACTCAGCTACTTGAGACCCTAAACCCTACCCCTCTAGTCAGAAACTCCACCTTTGACATGCTATGTAGGGAGTAGACAGGCACCGGGGAACAGGCATCCTGACCTCTCTCACATACTGCTTTCCGAAGTTTTTGGTAACTGTCATTGGACAAACCCAACCAGAATGCAGAGAACAGGGAGATTAAGGGAAGCTTTTCACAGAGGCCAGCTTCTCGTAGTATAGAAAAGGCCAGAAAACAGGTGGCAAATTACTTGCACAGTTCAATTTAAGGGCCAGCAGCTTTTACTTGTGCAACATTGAAGTGGTGTGAAAATATGAAATGTTTTCACAAGGAAATTCTATTGAAAGTCATTCTAGAGAAATAATGGACTAATTATCCTGAAGGCAGGTGACTCTGAAATTAGATACGGTGCTACCTGCATTGGTAACAGTAGTTTTTCGCATCAGATATGATGTGTTCTAGGCTGCAAACCTTCCTCATCAGACTGTAAAGTTGAAAGAACAGCAGCAAGCAAATTGCCTGCCTCCTCCATCCCTCCCTCCACAGACATGGAGCATCCATTACGGGATGATCTCTCATTAGCTTCAACTTTGAAATACAATTTTCTACTTCCTGATTGTAAAGTCCACAAAGATACCTTCAAAGTTTTTATTTCTTTTCCCAAGAAATGCAGAACAGTAAATCTTTCCACAAAGAGAATCCACAGAAACTCATAAACAGTAGTTTAAATTCAAGAGCACCTGCAAAGAATGCAGAAATCAGTAGGTTAAAAAGAAATGGGGCCTTTTCCAGGAAAGATTGTTGGTGATCATTGCTCTCTTCCCCTAATTTCTCTGGGAGCCAAAACACAGGAATTTGTGGTCCAGTGCCTGGGACTCCAAGTGGGAAGTGAAAAACCCAGTGAACTCAGTACTCAATCATGGTTGGTCATCTCTCCCATTACTCCTATTATATGCTAACAGGGTGGTGCTGCCCGCAAGCCTAGGGAAACGATGACCTCCCATCCCGATAATGTGCTTTAGCATTAGGGCATCCAAGCAACTGCAGAGAATGCCCCCTCATCGGCCCTGGCTGCTCTGATTAATCACCCATCAATGGAGTCTCAGAGAGAGACTCTAGCAAATGAACAGATTATTGAATTTTTTCAGGTCATTTGAAGTATGCAAGTCTGCCTAGCATAAAGAAAGCAAATAAATCTGTCTCTTTTGTGCCATGTTCTTCACGATGCAGGTTCTTAAATTGGAAGGGGGCGGCACAAACCCCAATACCAGGCTCACTCAGGCTAATGTTATTACAGGATTTCCAGTTGATGCACTATGTTATAAATATTTTTAAAAATTTCCAGAACAGATTATTGCTTTGTTTGCTTTTAGGAACAGATTACTGCTTTGTTTGCTTTCTGGAGATGGATTTTCCTGGGCCTGATTTCACCTTTCCTTCTTAAAACTCTCCATTTGTCTTCTGTGGCTTTCTGCTGTCCTGGGTCAATTAGTTCCCTTTTATTTCTCCACTGTCTAATGAAAATCATCCGGAGGTCTGACCTTGGGCACCAACACCTCCCATTCGACTCTCTCAACCTCTCACCCAAGTCTCTACCCACAGCAGCAATCCCTCATTTGAAATGGAAAACTTCTCCCATCCATAGGATCCCTACACCCTAACTGGACATATGGAAACTCAACTGGTTATTTCCCCCAGCACCAAAGCAATACTCCTAACATTTTGCTTCTTCCCTACTAGCCCTAAATCATTTTCTAACACCCTGGATAAAAACATGAGAGATAATTTTGCAACTTCTTCCATTTCTTCATTTGTAGGCTTTTTGGGCAAGATTCACCACCTCTTAACACCTCTTAGATTACTCCAATAGACTCCTACTGTTCCTGTCTGTGCCTCTGTTCACTTCTGATTCAGTTCATCTGAGGATGCTGCATGTTAATCATACTTTAAAAACCCATTTTAATCACATACTTTGCCCCCTAATCTGCTGTGGCTCCTTATTACCTGTCTAGTATGTTACTGCCTTGACAGCTTAGAATCAAGTGTGCTGCACCAGCCTTCAATTCATGCCTTCTCATTACTTCCTAGGCTAGGGGTCAGCAAACTGAAACCCATGAGCCAAATCATGTTCTTGTAAATAATATTTTAATAATATTATTTATAGAAATGTCCATTTATTTGCATGTTATCTCTGGCTGCTCACAGTGCACCTGCACAGTTAAGTAAGTGCAACATATTTTAGTGACCTAAAACATCTACAAACCAGAGCTTTACAGAAAAATTGACCAACACCCATGCTAGACATATTCTCTTATTAAACTGAATTCTATTTGCCATTTTCCAAACTGTAAGCCTTAAATGTCTGATTTATATATTCCCTACACTCTTGGACTTTTTTTCCTACCCCATCTGTTATTTCTTCTAAATTCTCCATAAATGGTACCTCCTTCAGGAAATCTTTTCTCCAATTTCTGTCATTAATTCACTACTGAATCACTCATTCTGCAAATATCTTATTGTATATCTATTCTCCAAGCACTGTGATAAACCAAGTAGATGTTTACTATCCAAAGATTCACCTCAAATAAACAGTCACACATGTCATATGTAAGATTATAAGGTGTGGTAAGTGATATGAAGAATAAGGTCCTTTAGAGACTATGATAGGGGATCTAATTTAAATAACAAAATCATACAAGAATCTCTGAGGCTGATATCTAAAGGAAGAGCCAATCTTTTGCCTTTCCTTTTGCCAAAGATGGAGATGAGAGTATTCTAGGCTTTGGGAGTAAATTGGGAGAATGTTCTGAGCAGAACAAAGCTTGGCATGTCTGAGAAAGTGTATGCCATGGGCTTATGTGGCTGGTACCTGTCTAGATAGCTTAAATGAGTATGTACCAGGCAGACTGCAAAGCTGGCAGGGGCCTGGTCAGAAGGGGCTTTGAAGACCATGCCAGAATTGGATTTTTTTTTTCACGAAAACCCATTACATAGTTTTGAATCTAGAAGAACATGTTCAGACTTAAAAATCATTTTGACTTCTGTCTATAGGCTAGACTAGAGGGGGTGACAAAGTATATCCTCCATCACTCAACTCCCACTGAACTTTGTTAATCCTCTTATGACCTCTCACATTCTACTCTGTAGTATAGTTTTTTAATAAAGTTGTACATCTTAATTACGTGAATATTTCCTGATGCTCTGCTATGTGGAGATCCTTAACTCTCTGATCTATTCTGAAACCTTCTGCATCATATGCCACACAACGCATCACACAAGTAAACACATAAAAAGGAATGCCTGAATTCACAAACCTCAACATGCCTCCAACCCTTAATGGTTCAGCTAAGCCTTATTGATTAGAATTGATCTGGAAAAGAACTGAATTTCCATGCTTATCTGCATAAGTAGTATTAAGTCTGGTTAGGGGCAAGAAATTACAGAAATGCTGACTTGGGCATGAGATAAAATTAGAGTGTAACAAAAATGGAATCATTTGTCTTGTGAGGGAAGAACTTGCCAGTTATAACAAGTTTAAGCTGTGATCATATGCTGTTGGTCAGAGAGGCTGTGGATGAGGTAATGGTTTGAGCAATGACATCAAAAAGATCTGTCCATGTCCAATGTGTGAATGTGACCTTAGTTTGGAAAAAGCCTTGCAGATAGAATTATATCAAGAATATTAAGGCAACATTGACCTGATGAGCCAGGTGGACCCTACATCTGATGAGAAGAATCCTTGGAGACAGAAGAGAAAATGCAGACAGAGGGAAGAAGGGCATACAAAGATTGAGGTGGCTTGGGGGTATGCTATTGCAAGCCAAGAATACCTGGAGCCACCAGATATCAGAAGAAACAAGGATAATCCCATAACGCCTTCAGAGAAATCATGACCTTGATGTTTGCCGTTTAGCCTCCAGAACCATGAGAAAATAAATTTCTAGTGTTTTAAGCAACAAATTGGTGGTGATTTCTTAGGGCAGCAATGCAAAATTTAATACAGATAGGATTCCTGCATAGTGAAATAAGTTTCTACAGGTCTGCAAACAACTTTTAAAAAAAGTCTTACACCCTTTAGTTCAAATGGGAGAGTACTGGCAAGAGGTAACATATAGTGAAATTATCCCTGCTCTAAAGTCCTGCCTTCTTTCCCTTCCTCCACTCTGAAGGTCAAGGTAGAGCTAGTTGACTCAGAAGGTTGAATGTGCCTCTGAGTCAGTAGGTCAGAGATTTATAGGACAAAGAAAGTCAAAAGTCCAAGGAGCATGGGTGTCTCAGGCTGGGCTTCCCAAGAAGCAGACCTTAAATGTACTTGGGAGGTTATCCCAAAAAAGCACAAAGGAGTGGGTAAGGAAGATGGGAGGGAAGAAAGTGCATTAGTAAGCACATTTCTTCCATGGGTAGCAGTGAAATCCTGTTGAGGTCCCTGGGACAGAGGACACAATGTCCCTCAACGATTCTACCTGAGATACAAGGAAGAGAAGATATTGACCCACTGATTCCAGCTCATCATTTGTTTGAACTGCTCCCAAGGTATTAATTTCCTGGCACTTTCGTCCTAGCCTCCTTTCAGAATGACCACACCCACGGCCAGAGCAAAATCTTGCATAGATAGCCCCAGATGCTCTCGGCATGAAGTCACCCTGACAGGTAGTGGAATGGTATGTAGCAAGGGGCTATTTGTGTAAGGTTCTGCCCAGTGGCTGGCTATGCTAGCAGATCTGGACAGGGGTAGCAGGGGATGGGGGGTGGAGATCGACCCAGAAATGGAAAAGACTTTAAAGAAGTTAACTCTAGATACTCCATGTAAGAACCAACATCACTGCTACATGAGACCAGCTCCACTTTCCAGGTGGGAACAGGTAGCATAAGATACTTACCTCTTAATGGTCTCTTATCAACCCTGAAATGAAAACATTTAAAATGAGTTTCTGCATAACTAGTCAAGTGATTTTTTGCATAAATAAATCATTAAACAACTAAGCATTTGCAACACATGAAAGACACAAACCCAATACATGGGTATAGGAAGGGAAGGAATAGAAAACGACACTTGTCCAAATAACTTGATTGTCTTTGTTTTAATTAAGTTCCCAGAAAAAAGAACTAGAAACAATGACCTTAATATTTGTATCAAAATTTGTCAAAGATAAGAAGCCACAAAATTAAGAGACATGGGCATGCTTTTCAGGCTAGATAGTGGGATACCAAAGAAAGACACAAACAATAAGCAACACTGACCATATCACAATGCTAGCGGGTGGGGTGTTTCTCATTGACGGAGCCTCTGTGTCACATGACAGACAGCTCACACATCCATGAACATTGGAGGCAGCATGTGGTGGTTTGCAGGTGGTTAAGTCCCTTCAGACTTGGAACTGAATCCTTGCTGCATGAATTTACTGATTGTGTGACCATCAGCAAATGACTTTTTCTTGTGCACAAAAGGTAGCAGGATGATTCCAATGAGATAATAGGAGTGATACGCACGACTTGTGCCATCACAAGGGGCTCAAGCCGTTGGTTTCTGTCACTCAAGAACACATGACCAAAGGAAACAAATAGAAGAGAGTTTGGACCTCCTGATTTTTCCCTGGCACAAGACAGGGTACTGAAAATTAACTTTAATTGCTGGACATTCCTATTAAGATGCATATACCTGGAGCATACCAGCTGGTTTTGAAGCACATGAGAATCAGGGTAAATTTCAGTTCATAGAGAAGAAATGGAAACCTTGGACCCAGGAACAGTACTTCCTGAACAACCTGGAATTTCCTGGTCTAAGGGCAAATATGTGCTTGCTGGTGAACAGACCCCATGGGAAGCTTCCAGCTTACGAGATGGGCAGTACTGCTCCAGCTCGCAGAACTGTCCTCTGGCTTTCCCTGGAGCGTCTATGTTACTCTCAAACTTCGCGGAAATGCCCCTCTCTGAGCCTGTGCTGCAGCATCTGACTGTTCCCAAGTATTTTAAGCAGATATAGTGGAATTAACAGAAAATGTATTTATAGGATTTTTTTCTTGAGGAACTAGAAGATAAAATTTGAGAGATGTTAAAGTCCTCCTGGAGCTATTTCTGTACCTGCAGAAAGGTAGATTAGAACGATGACTGCTGTCTGATGAATGGTGTGAATAGTCTCCAGGCCGAGATTGTGGCGTTCCAGAGCAAGCTGTGCTGCAACCCACTGGCAGGCCACGGCAAATTGCTGACACGAGCTCTGCCTCAGTTTTCCCACATGCAAAGTGGAGATAAAAATATACCTCCCCACAGGGGATGTTCTGAGGATTAACAAAACAATATCAGTGAAGCACTTTGTGGTGTTATATACCCCAAAAGGTATTACCATTATAAAAATGCACAATATAAGGCTCTATATTTTTACTTTGTGACTTTGATGGCATGAACAAACTTCACCCTCCAGCTTTTTAATATGATTATAAGCCCTTTACAAGAATACAGCTTTCACTTTGCACAGCAGGATACATAATATTTCTTATAAATTTAATTTAGAAAACGGCAGGAAAATAATGTTAAGGATTTGCCTTAAACCTACTAAAGCAAGGCAATTCCATTAATACTGCCACTCCATCTTTAACTCAACACATTGTGCTTTAAGATGACAGTCTTCTAAGATTCCTGCTATTCTTTGGAACAATAAAGGTAAACTTGAGATACAGGACACATTTTGTCTGTGAATTTTTTTTTCCCTAAAGCTGCCTAGTCAGATCCTTAACAATCCCCTTAATGTTTATTTCTTCTTTTGAAGTAGTAGTCCGAAAAGTTCTGAGGTAAGTTTCACATTGACTTCCAATAATGGATGCCCTTCCATCATTAATCTGCTCCCACCTGGAACTTCTGAATGCCTGTGGTCACAGGGGATCCTGTTTAAACTCTATGTGTCACAGGGGAAGTGGAACTGGGAAGCTTTGAGGTTTTGATAACAGATGAGAAGCTGCTCTCTTCAAGCACTAAAGAGTGATTCACTACCTTGGACAAAACACCTCTGGTGGGAGGACTTCTGGATCCCCCCTCTGAAAGGACCCAGATTGGTCTTCTATGGCTGCTATAACTAATTCTCATAAACTCTGAGTCTTACAGCAACAAATATTATTATCTTACGGTTCTATAAGCTACAAGTCCAACATGGGTCTCACCAGACTCAAATCAAGGATTGAAGGGCTTCTTCCCTTCTGTAGGTTTTAGGGGGAAATTTGCCTTCTTACTTACATCTTCTAGAGGTTGCCCATATTCCTTGACTAGTGACCCCCTTCCTCCATCTTCAGAGCCTGCAACAGTGGGTCAAGTCCTCCTTAATCATTCTGACCGCCTCTGTTGCTTCCTTCCCTCTTTAACTTTTAAAGATCTTTATGATTGCATCTGGCCCTCCTAGATAATCCAGGATAATCTCACATGTATTCAGGAAAGCTGATAAGTGACCTCAATTTCATCTGCAACCTTACATCTCCTTTAGCAGTTAATTTAATATGTTCATAGATTCCAGCAATTAGAACTTGAGCACCATGGTGGGGTAGGGGCATTATCCATCTATTATCAAACTACATCTCCCAACTCTTGTAACAATGGACAGTACTGGTCCCAAGAGCTGGTGATGGGGTGATAAGATGTGGTTACTAGTGTTAGGTATGCTGGACCACCTCACCATGACTCAAATTTCTCAGTCCATAGCCAATGACCTCTTCCTTATTGGACTCCATACCCCAAATTTCAGTTTCCATTCTACTCATGGATAAAAAGCTTAAATCCATCAGTGTCAACCCAGGCATCTCATGTAGCAAAAGGTATCTTCCTACAGTGATCTACAGGCATCTTGAATGTTCTGAATGCTGAAAGCGCAAGCTATGACTCTCACTCTAGAAATCTGCCCTCCAGGTTTTGAAGCAGAAACTGATTTGTGTGTATGTGTTGCTGAATGAAGTCACATCTGACCAAAGTCAAATTCAACAATGAGTGGTATTTGTCTTTATTATAGCATCTATGGGGCAGATAGAGGCACCATGATAAGACTCCACATGCCCTATCCAGGTCACATAATTTAATCACCTTGAACAAAACCAATTAGTTTTACTCTGGAGCCATGCTGTACCCTCAGTGGGGGTCACTACTTATAGCCCCCCCCAGTTCCCTCAAATGTCTTGTGATGCTGAGCATCCCTTTCATATCCTTTGCCCTTATCTAAGATGGACTCTGTCTTAGGGCACCACTACCTTGTTGAGGCAATTGGCTAGTTATTCCAGGAATTCCTTATTCTTATACAGAAGCCCAAAGGAGCAACAGAAAGGGGCTAGGGGTGAGTTCCCACACTCTGACACTCTGATAAGATGACACCTTTGGTTGTCAGGGGCCTTCAAATCATTCCATAGGGCAACTGTCTCAGTTTCAGCCACGGCTCATCTCAGATGGAAATAAATGAAGCCAAAGGTTCCCTCTGTGAAACTCTGTAGTATTCAAGGAGGGAAGTGTGCTAGATTGACTGGCAACCATAGATTAATTGGGTCTGTGTGGGTAAGTGGTTGATGAGACAAGGTCAGCCTCTGCTCTGTGTCAGCTTGAAAGAGGACGTTGGGAGTAAAGTCAGGAGGCTGTGAAGGGCGGCCTCAGGGTCAAAACGACAGCAGCCCGGGGAAGGCTCTGGGCTGTGAAGTAAAACAACCACAAGTGTAAATGACCCGGGGCTCTGATGATGTGCAGTAGTGATGTGCATGCTCTTCGAATGACATTCAAATGACTGAAATATCACCCGCCTCAGCAGCCTGCTCTCTACTAAGGGAGACTGAACTCAGATCATCAAGCCAAGGGCTTAACGTTTACTAAACACAGTGTTAAAAGGTTTCTCAGTCCCTAAGGTTTGAAGCCTTTGTGATAATGTCACAGTAAGGTACAGTTAATGCAATGCATGGGTGGCCCGTTTAAAATATTTACCGCTAAATGAGTCTATTAAATTTCTAAAAATATTAAGTCTCTAGCAGATATAGCCCTTTCCCCAAAGACAGAGTCAAAGAAAACACATCAAATGCATAGGCGGGCATCACTCCTGAACCACTGAAAGCTGGGAACTGTAAAACAACCCTCCCTGTTCCTCATTCACTCTGCATGATGACAGAATAAAATGAGGGGAGGTTAATAAAAGAAAAATAGGAAAACTTTAAGTATGGTAATAGTTGTCATATAAAGGAGTGAACAGACTTGAAGCTGTTGTTCTATACGGCACAAGGAGGAACTGCTAAGAGACAAAATCCATGTTCCAGGGCATCCCACTGGTCACCCTCTCAGTGGGAGGTCTTCCAGGTATAGCTACTGATCTGTGGCCTGAACTTCAGCTTTAGATGCTCACATCTTGTTCTTCACAGAGAAGATTAAGTTTACTGTACTGACTCAAGCTAACCCAACTCAGTGGAGAGGAAATGTAAACAGTGTTATATTATTAATATGAACTGAGAAATGTGCTTTCATTGCCGGCCAGGACTCTCGCAAATCAGGTATCTAAGGAGGAGGTATCAGAGAACTTCTCTGGATAGACAAAGGAATCTTGAGCAAAATGAACAATGCTGGAAGCATCACAATGCCTGACTTCAAGTGGACATGACAGCATGTTTTCAATTCTTTTAGCTGTTTCATTTTGGATATTAGGCATTATCACAGCAAAGTTAAAGGGAATTCTTTCTTTAGTGCTACTTAAGGTTCAAAAGTTCTTTAATTGCTTTTTGCAAATATATGTATTCATTTGCCATTTTTTAAGTTTAGGTTTGAAAATGCTAACTCTACAGTGATTTGCTTAAGCATAAAGCTAATTTCAGCTCTCCTAAAAAACAAACAGGACTCTTTAAGATGGTGATCTGAAGACAAAAGCCTTCCCCTGCACCCCCATGACTGATCAGGATATCTCCGGCTTCTCACCAGTATTTTGAGGTGCGTTTGGGGGATTAGCATTGTGAATCACCAGTCCTAATCTTAGCAGTGGTTCTGGGGAATAGAGACTTAGGAGCGACCAGGGATTCTTTGTTCCATGCTGCCGCGGCGGCGGCTGGCCCGCCAGCCGGCTGGCATTTGCACTCTCCCGCCTACATTCCTGCCCTCCTGAGTCACTTCTGCAAAGAAAAACCCGCACAGCTTTAAAGACAGCATTCTGGCGAGGACACCTCCCGGACCTGCACTCTGTCTGATGCCAGGATCAGTGACTAGAAAGAGCTTTCATACAAGCACAGAGCAGCGGTTTGCGCAGAAGAGGCGGTGCGGGAACTGCAAGGGCGTGAGAGCCGAGCAAGCGTCCATACTTCATCCGCGTACTAGTTATCACACGCCCAGCCCGCCTGAACAGGGCAAGACCTCTTTGGGATTGCAAAGCAAGCTCTAAATACTCCGTCTGGAAGCAGCAGGAATCAAAGGTGGAAACAGGACCAGAAGGCTTGGCTGAAGCCCTGAAGAAGGTGTGGGAACAGTGAGGGAAGGGGAGCATCCATTTTTAAAACCACACTCCCTGTCCTGGACCCACACCCCCCAGGTCTGCAAAAGAGGCTCATAAAACTGTGCCCTGATCCTGCAGCTGAACACAGGCAGTCTCAGCAGAAGGTGGGGTCAGGCGCCTGAATCCTCCTCTCATAAAGGATCTGGGACTGAGGAGTAATGGAGTTCAAGGTTCTGTCCTCCCACTATAGACACTTCTTTCACAGGGCAGAGGAGCTGACCCCCACCCCAGGGATCACAGAGGTCATGTCCGACAACGACCAGCAGATGGAGCTCTGATAACATATCTTCTGACCTTCGGATCCCCTGAATACATCTTCAAAAAAGGGTTGAAACTGGTCATATCCAGCCATAAATAGAAGATCCACTCCCTGAAAGGACCAGAGACAATCATATTATCGATACTTCCAGGATTGCCTATTAAGTATAATTTTCCTCCTTTTTTTTTGCCTTTATTTAGACTTCATTTTCAAATTTTCAAGGTGTGTACCAAGGCAATATATGGTGGAGTTTACTGGTTCTCCAATATATAAAAACTCTAGCGGGGTTTTTTACTTTTCTGTAATGCTAACGTTGTAGAACAGTTAACCCCTACCCCTACCCCCGCTTTTTTTTCTTCTCTTTTTCTTTTTATATCTCGTCTCTTTTCTTTTTTCTCTCTCCTCTTAGAGGGATAATTAACAATAGTAGTTCTTCTTAGTTTGGTAGCCTGTTTTTAAGGTTTCTTTCTCTTTTCCTTCTTTTCCTATTTAGCAGATCTCTGACTCACTCTTACCCATCCGTCCTAGCCCTGTTATCATTCAAGAGAAGAAGAACTCCAGTCAGTGCATAAAGTAACTGAAATATTTTATGAGCATAATTCTCAGGGAACACTTCTCCCCTTAAATTTTAGCAATAACCCAAATCTTGCCAATAACCCTTTTACCCTTCCTATATTAGGCCACAGCTATCCTAGCTTCCCCTCAGATCTGTATCTTCTTTTCTATTTCTTTCTTTCCTGCTTTATTTCATAGTTAGTAAATCATTTCTGTTCAATTTCCTTTTCTCTTCAAATGTTTCCCCTTAGCATTGTCTTGTTCTTTCTATAGCAAAAATTTTTTAAATCCTCCACTTTCTCACTGTACATAATTGGTATACAAAAACCTCTCTCTTAATTTTACCGGCATTACCCTCTCCCTTCTGAATCCAAATTAGTTAACTCTATTTCACCCCCCATTATTAAGACTGTGTAAATATTACTGCGGTAATTGTTAATCTCAGTAACACGAATTTGTTCCTCAATTTCTGTCATAGGTAATAGTAATTTTCTAGTAACACCAAAAGTATTGATTATTACTTACAATAGTTGCATAGGCCAAAATTGATAGTCCATTATAGTGGATGCTAAATAACTAATTCACTACTGTTTATTGTAAGCTTTTATTATACACATTGCTAATTTACTTCTAGCACATGAGGTGTTGGAATTCTGCAAGGGTAACAAACAGTTTAGAGTAAAAGGGGTTGTCTTTTGAAATCAACTCTCCTGACAAAACCCCATCTCAAATAAGGGTTGGGATGGATCTCCCAACCCAACAGCTTAGTCCGGAAGGCAGAAGACAGGAAAAAGAACCACAGAACCTGTAGTGCTCCCACAATAGGTTCACCTGGTAAATAAGAGAAAAGAATCTCTTCAAGCATGAGAAATAAAACTCGAAGAGATTCACCACAATCCCAAAACTCCCCTGATAGGGGGGCTATGGCCAGGGACTGGGACAAAAATCTAGAACAATATATCAATGAGCAGATAACAAAAAGGATCGTCGACTTAAAAGAAGAGATAATGAAGGGAATAACGGAGAAAATCCAAGATTTGAAAGACTCGATTATTACAGTAATAGATTCTCTCAAAAAGGAAGTTACAGACCTCAAATCTGTAGTCAATGACATGAAAGGGACCATGCAAGAATTTAATAA